>JAAAKQ030252468.1:0-10904 GCA_010016005.3 Zanna intricata | reverse complement strand
GGAACGGGAGGGGTGGTGTGGCGGCCGGAATCGCCACTTGGTGGGTGTCTTCCCCTACGGGGGTTGGGATGATGATAAGCAACTTGAAATGAAACAAAGAAATTTCAACGATTTGTTTGACTTTGGAAGGGGAAACAAGATCCAGTTTATAAATGTTACAAATAGTATTTTTATTCTTTCTTTTATCAATAAGAGTTAAACGTTATAATGTAAACTATAAATTATTTATAATTATAAATCAAAAGATAAATTAATGATTGGTTTTGAGATAATAAAACTAAAATTTTTACCCAAAGAATGAATGATATATTTTAATAAACAGTCTTAGTAATATAAATAATAATAATTTATTTATTACAATATTTACAATTAAAACAAAGTATTAAAGTAAAGTTTTAGAATATTACATTTAAAGTAATTTATAAATAATAATAATAATAATAATAATATTAAGATATTTTACTGAAGAAAATTTGGTAAGAATAAAATCTGTGTATATGATACATAAAAGAGATAAATTCCTTTGATTATAATATTAATTAAAGTAAAATAGGGTCTAATATTTTAGTTCTTTTGTTACAAAACGATTTTCTGAGAAAAAGAAATAGTTTTAATTTTTAAAGTAAAAATCTATTTTATTTGTCTA
This sequence comes from Zanna intricata, assembly GCA_010016005.3. Lineage (NCBI taxonomy): Eukaryota > Metazoa > Arthropoda > Insecta > Hemiptera > Fulgoridae > Zanna > Zanna intricata. The sequence continues at coordinate 10,258 of JAAAKQ030252468.1, read as the reverse complement.
TGTGTAGAATATCTTGTATCGCATTAAGTACCTCAAACACGTACAACAGTCAGAACGTGTCCCAACAGTAGAAACACCTCTATTACATTTGTAGATGGTGTACGCAAACTGAATCTTTTACATCGGATAATTAGACGACTGAAATATGATTTACTTTTTAATCTTCTCACGATTTTCCTTTTCAGATACAAAAAATTTAAATGTGCGCTCAGTAAAACAAAAAAATCGATTATATGTTATATTAAATCATCGATTATTTATATTATTTTTATTGGTAAAATAAGCAAAAAGATAATAAAGTATACGTTCCGGTCTGAAGAATAATTCGCGTTATTTGGATTTCAAGACTAATTAATATTGGTCTTATATTATTTATGATTCAGCTTGTTCTGACTCAACCAAAAAAGATGTTCTGTTATTGCTTCTTTCTTTTTTTGTTCAGCCTCTAGAGCACTGTAAGGTATTACTTCCGAGGATGAATGAGGATGATATATATGAATGTAAATGAAGTGTAGTCTTGCAACAATCTCAGGTCGACTCTTCCTGGGATGTGTGATTAATTGAAACCCAACCACCAGAGATCACCGGTATCCACAAATCTAATGATTGTGGATAAAGATTCAAATCCGTATAAGAGTAACTGCCTTTACTGGATTTGAACCTTAGAACTCTCGATTTCGAAATCAGCTGATTTCACCAGTAGATATGTTCTGTTATTGGTAATACTTGAAATGATTCAAGGAATTTTAAAGTCTTTCCCATAGGAAGTAGAAAAAATATATAAAATGCATTGATTTGATACAGAAAGGGGTTGATTGATTTAGTTTACATTATATGCCTGTCTTTCTTATAGTTGTAATGCTTGTAAAACATTTGAGATATAAAAAAAACAAGTCAGAATTACTTTCTCTGAAAGTTATCATGTAAATGAAAGTATAGGTTATATCTACTGTAAAGCCAGTTGAATCTGACTAGTGTTTCGCTGGGTATTCATTATGCGCTTTTAAAATTTTGAAAGTAAGTTATAATTTTTAGTTAATGGTTTTATTTGTTATTTTTTTTACTATTTTCGTCGATCTTATAAAAAATTTTAACATTCGTAAGTCAAGAATTTCCAAAAAATCAAATTGGAACGTAATCATCATTCGAAAATGTCTATCATTATCAATTAATATTGCTTTGATATTTCTTTGCAGTGGAAGCCAAACAATTATCAAGCAGGCTGTATTGCAGATCGTGTATCACACAGACTCGAGCCAGGCACACATATTACTCCGGAATGCCTTACTGAAACATTGAAAGATGAATGCAATCGTGTAAGACTCCTACATGAGCCATGCAAGCGGCGCGTATATTGGTGATCTGATGATATAGACAATAAGAAATCTCCTGCGTTAGCGTCGAGAACGTTTACATCATGCCAGCAGACATGTGGATGGTCCGTCAGTCATATTGCTTGAAACATATCGCCAGGCTCGTAATGCCCGACGGAAAGCTATAAAAGAAGCTAAAGCTAATGCGTGGCGCACTTGTTGCAGACCTTGATGTAGATCAGTGGGGGCGGGCATACAAAATCATACTGTAAAAGTTTGGCTGTCCCGTCCCCCCTACCGACAGAGAGAAAGCACTTGCAGCGATTTCAGAATTGTTTCCTGTATCCGAGGAACCCTGGTAGAACACTGCCGATGCGCATGGGCCCAGGTTTACTATAGATGAGCTGATAGTTGCATCGAATAAATTACACCCGGACAAAAGCCTTGGAACGGACTTAGTTCCAGGGAGAGTGGTTAAGATGCTAGGCGAGAATCATCCCTGGCTGGTGCTAGACGCGTTTAACAACGCACAGGAGGTTTCAAATTTTCTTGTAATCTGGAAGGAGGCGCGCCTTGTGCTAATAACAAAGAAGAACGAGATGTCGCCGACTGTTAAGTTCCGCCCAATCTGTCTCTTAGGAACACTCGGCAAGGTATTTCAGAGATTAATAGCTAACTGGCTTTTGGCCGAGATAGAAGTGAAAGGTGGACTCTCCTCTAGACAATTTGGATTTGTGGGGATGAGATTTAGAGTAACCACACTTAAAAATTTGATTTATTAGGCGAGAGACCGGTTCAGTGATTTCTGGCGTCGTAGGCGGATCCCACTGGTGGTTCATCTCGACATCAGGAATACATTCGATAGCCTATCTTGGAGCATAATTAATGAGGCATTCTGTAACAGAAATATAAGTAATTATCTATGTAGTGTCGTGGAAAGTTATCTCCACGATAGATGTGTTTTTACGCAGACGGAGGATGGTGAGGTTCATTTTGATGTGTAAGGTGGGGTTCCGCAGTGGTCGGTTCGCTTCTGTGGAATCTCGCATTTGACGGAGATGTGGAACTAGTCGCCCGTGCCGACGGCCTCGCCCTCCTTGCCGCCGGCAATACTGAACTGCAGGTTGAGCAATCAGCGGACGTAGCAATTAAACTGATCAGTCAGTCGTTGGAAAACAGAGACCTGAAGTTAGCTTTCCACAAGACATCGGCTATTGCGTTTACCAGATAGCGAGTTATACGCAACATCAGAGTTAGATTCGGTGATATAAATATATATCCATGTTCAGGTCTATCAAATACCTAGGCGTGTGGCTGGAGTCTAGTTGCCTGTTTACAATTCACGTTCGCAAGACGACAGTGAGAGCAGAGGAGATTGTATCTAAACTGGAAGAGCTCATGCACAACCATCGCGACCCAAGAAAGGAGAACGTAGAGTAATTGTATCGGCGGCTCTCTCTGTGATTTTCTATGCTTGGGTAGATGTCTTTGACAAGAAGAAAAACATTAATATTGTTTCGGCCCTACAAAAACGGATTACTATTAAAACTGCTGTCTTGTATAAAACTGAATCACGTATTGCGATTGAAGTGATTGTGGACAGTCCTCCTATCCAACTTTGGAAACAAATGCTGACACGAATCTATACTAGAATGACCAAAGCTGTTTCAAGGGAATTGTTATTAATCGAATGTCAGAATATATGGAATGAGACGTCCATAGGAAAATGGATCAAGAGACTTATCCCGAACTGGCTCCAAGAGTACGTCGAGGCTTCGGAAAGGTAGGCTTTCACCTAACAGTAACTGTCAAAAAATTGGTGGGTGTTTTGAGGTCTACCTCTTCCGGTTTGGCATTAAGGACGCTCCCTGCAGGTAATGCTCCGAAATTGATACACTTGAACTCACCGTCTATCAATGTCAAGGTGGGATGTGGTTAGAGCTGGTTCGGTAGTGGAATGGCTCTTCCCTGAAGTAACTATCCCTTACATGATGAAAAATCGGTCTAATTAGGATGTTATCAATAAACTTGCAACAAGAATACTGAAAATTAAAGATCAAGAATCCAAACGGATTGGAACGGTGCGTAATCTCAAGTAGGGACTTCGAGGTCAGCCTTGCTCATGAGGGGGCGGTTTGCCTTGGTGGGCCGCCTCCGATGATTGACCGGGGACCCCTCTGCTGGGAAATGAAAATACTAGAGCAGAGTTCCGGTCAGGTGCTTCCGTCGGGAGGGAATCTGGCTAGAGGCAAAGAACAATAAATGATCTGAACCGGTTGGGGACCAGCGATGGTTCCCCATCTAAGTGGACATAAAAAAATAGAGAAGGTCCAACCGGTGGCCCGGTGACCTTCCGTATAGGATTTACAAACGGCCGTTAGAATTTTGCTTCAGATGAGGAGGACCGTTAGAGTTAAAGGACACGTCCCTGCACCGAGCAATAATTAATTGTGGGTCCGATGCAAAGGGTGTAGGGCAAAAAATAATCTTTATACATGATTGGGTCTTTTGAAATGATTTTAACTTGTGTTATATGAAGATATTACACCCATTTCCTTATATTCTGATAAAAAATATTTTAGTTCTTGGTATAGTTAGAGATTTTACATTTGCATTACATAAAGAAATTCGTGTAGGAGCTTCCATTTCGACGTGGGTTGCTTTTTTACATAAAAAAGCATAAATGACCTCCACACGAATTTGTGCAATTTTAATTTCGTTATTATCATTGTCTAATTATTAACCGACCAAAAAGAAAAACGTACAAAAAATATTACAATTGTTAACTTATTAAATATCTTGTTTTAGCACGTGTACCAATTATAATTTATAATAATAATTTATACTACCATGCTAGTTCCTATTGTCGCTGTTGGCGCCTATCGTCCGTTAACTGCTATTATCATCCTAATATAATTATTACTGTTTTCATCTTTTGGTTTGTTTGTTTTTTTCTTTATAAAAAAGTCTGTATGCGTAGGGTGCGAATAAGGCGTCGTTTTGCATAATATGTATGTTAAATGTAATCTTTAGAATCGAACAAAATAAAAAAAACATGTGTCATGTAAAATACTACAGTTTGCATTGCTTATATTAATGATTTATGTGCGTTATGATATTAGTAGATATTTTCAATAAAATTAACATAATTTACTCTTTTCGTTGTATATATGTATATATATATATATATATATATACACAAATATATAACAAAAATATATTACATATATATATATATATATATATAATGTACAGCATTTACAAACTCGTGGAAGTTAAATGTAAAATACTTAGATACGGTAGCTATCAGGATTTCAGATATTTTAGTAGGGGATTTTAAATTCAGGAAACATGGGAACTGGTGCAGGGAGTGGATTATTACTGCATCCGCTTCTGCAAGTAATGTCCAGCCATTTTAATGCGCTTCTCGATACTTTCATGATTTTAACAAGTTTTCTTGGTTTTCCCTCGTCTGTATTTTGATTGCTCTGGCAATGAACATCTACTCCAAGGAATATGTGGACTCCTTCTAATAGCTATACTGCGATAAGAAGTTTAGACTGAAAAATTAGGATATCTAACTGATAATATTCCTGCAGAAGTGAATTTTTCATGAAAACATTTAGTATTATCTCTGTTGTTGAAGCTCCAGGATATCAAGATGTACTAACTTGCTGGAACCAGTTTGGTAGATACGTCAGTAGATATCATATCTACTGTCTACTAACATATCTACTAAAGTACTGATAATGTGTTATGAAAACAGCACTGGATAGACTTTGGAGTGGCAGCCAAGCGTCGGTAAAATACGTACAGTATTAAAGGTTTTGATTTATCTAAGTTTAGCCGATCAAACTGAACTTTTTATAACTATTTTCTGAACTATCAGCATTATAATAGTTTACAATTAAATAATCACTATCATTTTTGTCATAATCCTCTTCACTTCCCAGTCTTATTTTAAATTCATCAGTTGCATTTCCATTATCCCATCTTTTTTCCCAGTAACCCTTTTCTATGTTTTCTACGAGACTGAAATAACCAACATGATCTTCTTTAGATACAATTTTAGTAGTTTATGAAGTTGCTGTAATTTCGTGAATGACAGATCCTCAGAATTGATAACTAGCTGAATGTAATGTTTTAATTTATCCAATGTTAATTCTATTGAATTGAGCTCACAAATGTATAGAGGAAAGTGCATTACTCAGTGAACGTGATCAGCCAAAATTTTATGACTCAAAATGATTTTTTTTTAATGTTTTATTCTTTTGAGTTAAATCATACGATGTAGATTTTGTCATACTAGCATCACACAAAATTTCCTTCTTTTTAATCTTTTTCTTTTAATAATTGATTATATTAGCTTCTAAAAAATCTTTTCTGGGAGGATTTTCAATTTATTTGTCATGGAAATAAGCATTTTCCATCACTAATACAATACAAATAAATCAGTTATTACTTTATTCATTAATAACCTTTCAAAATTTGTGATCTTCATTTGTCCGTAATTATCGCAAACTGTAGTGCCGTTTTAAATTCGCTTCCATTTGCCTTCTCGTTCTCTGATATTAGTCGTGGTAATCGATTAGAAGCACTTTTATTGCTCATAACTTCCGTAATGCTTCCATCGAGCTTCCTTTCGTATACGATTAATTATTGATATCAGAACGTTACAGTAATTTAACATTCATTCGGTATTCATACTAAGAGAAAAACGGTAAATTTTTGTTTATCATCCTCTTCCCAACACTTTATTACATCTGGAACAACATTTTTTTTCTTATTGTGAATATTTTTACCAAGTTTTTGCTCATTTCACATTAGAGTTTATTTGAAATCTGAAGTGATAGCATACGACAATCTTTATTCTCCGTAATAAAACGAATTTATGAGGAACATGAACAATTCTCCGCTTTCACAGAAAGGTCAGTGATCGGACTATTGTTAGAAGGACAGCACTGGGTGCATGCTGTAGATTATGTCTCTCGCATCCCAATTTAAACTTTTTAAGAAGCTTTACTCCTGATTACTTATTAGCGTATATTTTTGTTAAAATCACGGATGTAAAATAGCAACTTTGTTTAGAATAAAGTTTTTAAGCGAACAAGTTTTGTTAAAAATGAAAAATTTGCATTTGGTATGGACTAAAAGATATCAGTAATTTACTGACAGTTTCTGAACCTAAAAAGATGTTTTTTGTTGACTTAATTGAAAGTCTACATTGATGTAGGGTAAGTTTGTTGATTTAGAAGTCTTATGAGGAGATATAATATCTACTATGGAAATATAACGCACAACTTCTACTTCTAAAACTAATCTCTGACAAGTGCGTTCCTTTTCTAATACCAAATCTGTTTCAACATACTTTAAAATGCTTTCAATATTGCAATTTTCATGGTGTTTCCTTTGAAGATCTAGTAGTAATATTTTCGTTTAAATACCGTTTCATTCTTATGACGTAAGAATTCATTTTCTTGTAACTTTCCACAATAAACACAATTTTTCAAGGTTAATTGCACTGCTTTTGATTTAAATGAGGAGACACTATCTTGTCAAATGACCAGTCCTCGGTACAACGATTTATAAAATTACGTGCACAGACGAGATCTTTTATTTACTCCTACATCCCCAATTATACTGACCTATTACACACATAATGGAATCATTTTCGTAAAACACTAGACTCAAGTATTCATGATTTAAAAAAAAAATAAATTTGAACAACTTGCATTAAACGAGGATCTTTGTGGTTCTACTTTCGTATCAACAGAAAACAAATATTTGCTATGACTTTTTTTTGTACAGTTGATCTAAAAATTTTGAAATACTTTCCCTTACTACGGAACTTTCACTTAATATATATACAATTTCATCTCTTATATCTTTTTTAACTGAATAAATTTAACAGAAAACACATGATCTTTCCATAAAAGACCACAATGAAAGCACCAATCCTATAATCGGATGTAATATCAGGTTGTCTAAAATGTATTGAGCCTTTGGAGGTCAAAGTTGAAAATACATTTATTTCTATTAGAAACTAACATTATAAAACCTCATATGTACCTTTTTATCAGTGACTTTCTGCCATTTCTCCGGCAACATCTAATCCCATCGCTTTAGAACTTCTCTGGTCTCGGGTCAAAAACTTGTGACACGTGGTTTTCACAAGTCTGTTTTGAAACTAACATAACACCATTCAATGAGTTCTGCAGAGACCAAAACAATAATCTGACGGTGCCAGGTTTGGGCTATACAGTAGATGCATTAAAATCTCCTATTCAATTTGTAGCCAGCTTTTTCCAAGCGATTTAACACTGTTTGGTGATGAATGTTTAGATCACTGGCGATGTCATAACTGTTTACTTAGCGGTCTTCCTCGATTTCTGTCACAATATACTAACACTATCTCTTGCGCAAAGATCTCAGTACAATTTAGACTATCTATACAAACAATAAAATATGGATTAATAATAAAAAAAAGCTTTAAAAGGTGCCAAAAGATATGATTAAATGTGATAATGAAGAAATATTATAAGCTAAAATGAATCTGTGTAAACAGTCTAGAATCTTGGGATGAGGCTCATAAAAAACCGTGATCAAAAAAATATGGTGTAGGTAAAGTGTTAAGATTATAGGACATTTGCATGCAGCAAGATTATTGTGATAATTCTAACAAGAAGACTGATTAAAAAATATTGAGGAAATGATTATAGAAGAATAATGTGGATTCACGAAAGGAAGAGAAATATGAGATGATAATGGGGATGAAATTGGCAATAAGAACTATCGATAACAGGTATACTCGTACTAAACAGATACAGAAAAAAGAGCATGCTTTATAGATTAAGAGAAAACATTCGACTGAATGATATAAACAAATTTTATTAAAAAGCCAAAAAGTAGTTGAAAAGACAAAAGATTCAAAACATTAAAGAACTGTAGCTGAATCAGAAAACAAATGTGAAAATAAAGGCTAATAATAAATGAGAAGGTTTAATAGTTTTACCTGGAAGTAAACTAGGCTTTCGTATAATACTAATCTTGTTCAATATGTACTTTATTAAAGATATGATCAAAAATTTTCTAGAAAAAAATAAAGGAATCAGTTTAGGAGGAAGGAGAAAGAGTTGTACAAGGTTTTTAGGTGATACTTTTCTAAAGAGATGAAGCTATGAGTATTCAATAGATGATATCAGAATTAAAAGACACTGTGACAAAATATAAAATTAAAATGAACGTTAGAAAATTAATGAGAAAAGGAGACAATATGCCAACAAATATCTAAACAAAAATCTAAAAAAAAACTTAAAGAAAAAGTAGAATAAATAACATAGCACATATGCTTCGATGCATTGTAAACAGAAGACTGAAAAAGTAAAACCGAAATAAAAACTAAAACAGAAAACAAAAATAAAAACTTGATCACAAAAATTCATATATCGTGAAAGGAAAAGAGTAAATGAAAACAATGTTAATAGAATCAGCAGAAGATGTTTAAAAGATAGCACGTAAAAGAAGAAAGGTTATAGACAATGTAGGAAAAAATAGTGAAGTAGATGTTAAATGTTTTTAGTGGAAACAGAGAAGAATGAAGATGGATATGGTGCAGTTAAATCACTGTACCATAAAATGTTTTTTAACGAAAGTGTTTTATTAATAAAAGGTTATATTTTGTTAATGAATAGAAACGATTATAAATTTTCAGAAAACCTTTTTTTACGTTTTGTTTGTATAAAATAAAATTAAACTTTAATCATGATCAAGACTACTATTCGGTACATTATTTTGCGCTTGAGGCAAATTTAATTTAAAAATCTATTGATAAGTGGACTACATGCCCATAATTTTAATATATTTTATTAAAGAATATCAAGTAACCGGTGTGCGAATTATGACCAGTTCCTAATTTAATCATATGATTGAAGTAATGCAAGAATCTCTGCAGTAAAAAAAATAAAAAATAAAAAAAATGTTTCATCAAAATACATCACAATTATGATCACGCTATTTATTATAAAATTTTCAGGAAATTATGGAAATTGCTACAAGCAAAAAGTGATTTTATAAATTTATAAAATTTCTTCTATTAACACAATTTGTTTATGTAATCCATTAAAAAAAAAAATGTTTTTTCTTTGTGTGCCTTAAGGAATATTCTGTAATATTATTTTTTGAAGGAATAATTTCAGATCTGATTAGTTAATAATTTGCTTGTTAACTGATATTCAACGCTAAATTGAATCGGTTTTATACCTTTATATCAAATTAAAAAAGAAAACCCTTGACGATCATGATTTATATACTTAAAATACAATCATGATCTTGGCAAATTTATACGTCCTCTCTTTATGAGTAATTTTATTAGTTTCACCTAACTCAAGTCTTGCGTTAGTAACACAGTCGGTTGTTACTTGCGTGTGTAATCTCTAATATTAAAAAAATTGTTCATTTTGAACCTCCTTATCTTATCTATATTCGTATTGCATATAATTTTCAAAAGTATGTAATATATTTTCTATAACAGAAATTGTAATAATGACTTAATCATTTTTTATTATTTTATACAATAAACATTTTAGATCTATTACAGTACAAAGTTATAAATATTTTTACCAAAGTCTGAACTAGCTTAGCTTTAAATAGAAAAAAGAAAAAAAAAAGAAAAAATAGGTCATAATAAAATAGGTCATAAGAAAAAATAGGTTTTGGATAAAGTTTATATAACTTAATTTAAAATATAAAAGTTTTTATCTAAAAGTTGTATTTTATTGTAAGGCTTATACAATGTTGATACTAGAAGAAACTGCAGAAATTTCATAACGAAGTTATTTAAAAAAAAAAATTAATTAAACCTTTATGTGCGAATAAATGGGTGTTCCCCAATCGGTATATCACTCAATTTCTCTCCGGGCATGGGGCTTTCCGGTATAACTTGTCTA
>JAAAKQ030252423.1:14613-28024 GCA_010016005.3 Zanna intricata | reverse complement strand
TTTTACATTAATTATTGCCTCTCTTTTAACAAGTTTTGATGGTGTTTTAATAAACGAACTAGAAGCACCGTGTAATGCACTGTAACGAACGACATTTAAATCTAAATAAATTATATTATTAATTACCTATCCACTTCCGTTATTAATGAATTTTCTGAAGGTCTCTACGATCTTCCTTAAAGATTCGATCCACTGATTATCGATGAGCTCGGCGTTCTCCTTTAAATTGATAACGGTTCTGGTCTTTCCGTGCAAATATAAATTTGTACATGTCGTTTCCTTCTTTGAAAAATATCTGCTTCATTAATTCGACATTGGTGGCAATATACTTTAAAAAAAGAATATTTTAGAACATTTTCAGCTAAATATCTACTTTATAGTGAAAAAAAATTGTTAATAAGATATATCATGATACAGAAGCAATAGTTACATAAAAACTATTTACAATTATCTCATTATGTTTGCCATCAAAACGTCTGCCTTCTTCCTTCAAACGATTCAGTATTTTGTTCTGTACCGAAGAAAAGTGGAATGAAGGTCTATCTCATTATAGTCAGACAGTTCCCATCGAAGACGGATGACATTGCTATTAAATGCACGGATAACTATCGGTGATGCCATTCTGTAGATGATGGTACCTAAAAAAATAAAATTAAGTTACAAAATATAAATCATGTAAAACTGTCTTATTTAAAAAAAAAATGGTAATTGTTTTTTTGTTTGTGTTTCAGGTGATGGAATGAAAGAAAACACTAATATTTCCAATTTTTAAAAAAATAGTTATTGTATTTCAAATTATAAATATATTTATGCTAATTACATTATATATTTTTATTTCTTTGTATGTTTATTTATCTAAAAACTTACCTCAATCTGATTCGATGAAACACTTGTTATAATAACGTTGAAATCACACACAAGTTCAAGTTACTGTGAAACAACACTCTTCAATAACCACTGTGTTCACAAGTGGATGACTAAATGACACAATGTTGCATTTGCTAGTGGACAGTTATTGCATCAGACCTTCCTAGAATCGGTGCGCTGTAATTGGTTGAAATCCGGGCTGCAGCCAGCCGCGCGTGCGCACGCAGTTGGTCGCTTCAGTCGAGCTCGGAAACTCAAAAGGTGAACATCACTGCCCCGCTCCGTTGCTGCGCGCACGCGAACACACAAGAACGAGCCGACTCCTGGTGTTCGTTCGTCGATGAAGTCCTCTTCGCTCGGCGACGACGATCAGGATCACCCTCGAGGTACCTCTATTTATTTAAACACACACACACACACACACACACACACACACACACACACACACACATATATTAAAAGAGTGAGCGAGTCATTTGTATAAAAAATACGTATTTTTTAAATTGTGTCTTTCACACTGTTATCGCGTCGGAAAAAAATTACACTGCTGTTGCTTTGGGCGGTGTAATACGCAGCGGTGCTCTGTGATTGGTTAAAGCCGGGTGTGGCCGACTTAACCTGCGCGCGCAGTCGTCAACTGTCAATCGAGCTCCGAAACTCGTACGGTGAACATCGCTGCATCCGTTGCTGCGCGCACGCCTCCTGGTGCTTGATTGAGAATTCGACGACGCCTATCGGTTCAGAGGCCACGACAACCAGGATTGCCCTATAGGTAGTCTATTTAAACACACACACACACACAGAGATTGAAAGAGTGAGCGAGACATATGTATAAATAATACGTAATATTTTTTATCGTTTTTTGAACACTGTTTTCGCGTCGGGCTTTCATTGAACGCTGACACGTTCAAATTTCTTAGAACGCTGACGCGTTCGAATTCGCACTTACACAGTTTCCTGGAATAAAGTCGGTACGATTGATCATGCTCGGACAATCCGGCCTTCTTGGAAGGGTCGACCGGCCGCTGCCGGTTCTCCCACCACCACCACCGTCAACCCGCGCAGCTGTCAGTCGCCCGCAGAAACTCGCACTGTCAAAATCTCCCCGTGCTGTCCGCCTTCCGGTGCACGACCCACAATGAGGACCACCGACGACGCCTCCCGATGCACAGGCCACGAAGACCAGGATAATCCTCGAGGTACGTCTACCGGGGCAGGCCGCCCCCCAGCTTCAGTCGCACACAGAAACTTGCACCGTCAACATCTCCGTGCGCGCTGCCACCACCTCCTGGTGCTCAATCCACGACGACAACCTCGACGACGACGATGCCTCCCGGTGCGCCAGCCATGACGACCAGGATCATCCTCAAGGTACGTATAAGGCTGGGAGGGGGAAATGGGTTATATTCATAGGCGTAACGACGTAAATAAACTGACTTCATCTAATATGTCAGCCGGCAACCATCATCACGTGACTGGCGCTATCTTACATAATGACTGACCGACGTCGCCATCTTGTGGCATCAGAAGATTGCCGCCGTTCCCTAATTTCCAAGATGGCGTCGGTCACGTGACCAAGATGGCCGCCAGCCGCTTTATTGGATGACGTCATTTTTAACGCCGTACGCCTATTTCCGTACTACTCATGATAATGTAGCCTAATTTTTACGGTGATAAAGTAAAAATCTCGTAAAAATTAAGATTATAATATCGTCAACCTGAAAATAAAGCAATCTACAAAATAAAAAAAATTTAATCAACTTGAAACTTTTTAAAGTTTTTGTTATTGATTTCGCTGCTTCATTTTTCGCAGAGAAAATTCCTCTTTTGTTCAGTTATAAGTCTTTTTTGCTAAATAATAAAGCGGGTACACTTTTAAACAAAAATTTATTTTATCTAAAAAGATAATTAATATATTTTTTGTTATTTCTTTTTTCTCGGCCAGCTCGGCCGGGAAATCACACTACTCTGGACTGTAAGATTAGAAATTTCGTAATAATTTTTACTACAATAATAGATTATAAAATTTTATTTATTTATCTGATTTACGTAATAATCTGAACCAATTAATAATTACTTGTTCCGTATTTTCAGTTTTATCTAAACAAATCCAAGCGCCTTTATGCCCTCTGTGACGCGTGACTAGAATTTCTAGTATAATTATATGGAAAGCAACTTTCGTAGTAGAACGCAATTATTAGCTTTGGTAGCAAAGCACTTAACAGGGTGACTTTATACCTAAATTAATTATCCGGCTTCGTAATAACAGAAGTTTTGCTGGAATTTTTATTTTTTAACTCTGATAAAACTATATTTTCAACATCTCTAAATAAGATTCGGAGTTTAAAGTCCTTTAAATATAATGAATGATGTGATGACAATTCAGTCGATATCATGACTTGTAGATTTCTATGCCATTCTTTCAAAATGAGCATCTTCTTTCCCCCAGAAACCAAATTTCAACCATCGAAACTGCAAAATATTAAGTATTTTATCCATTTAACCCACTTTGAGAGGGACAATGAACTAGGAATTTTTTTTAACAGAGTAGGGCCGTGTCAAGCAGTGTTACATATCTGCATTTGAGAGTTTAATCATGAATATTGGTGGATGTTGACTTACACTCAAGTTTTTTTTAAATTTATTCACTGGTCATGAATGTGATATTAAACTGCTCATTCAAAAATTTTTTTCTTAGTAAAATTTTTAATGAAATCGGCAACAGTAGAGTACATTTCAAACCACCTGGCATTGTTCCACTCTGAGAGCTATCTTTGTTTATCTAATTGAAAAGTTCGTTTTTTTATAGCAATCACTCTGCTAACCTAAAAGTTTAGTCCAACCTGACTTATCTTTAGTTAATACACTCCGCGAATTTTCAGATGGTGAGATGGTGGTATGCATGACAGAAAATAACTTGAAGTTTTTTAATTATCTTTGCAGGATAAAAGATGCATTGAGTAAGGTCTCCGTTTGTCAATAAATCAAAAAAAATTAATAATTTTTGTAGAATAATAGTCTAGGGATATCAAAAATTATTTGAGGAATAATATTTTTGTACAAGTGTTTGCCTTTAAATTCGATGTGGTATCGATAATACTATATGCAGTACCGCTATGGTTCTATGCCATGGATGTTAAGAGAAACGAACGTCAATACAGAGAAAAGCGGCGCTCACGATTACGTCGGGATACCGGACTGTGTCGGCTGAGGCGATTGAGGTGATTGCAGGTGTTCCGCCGATTAGATTTAGAGCCCTCAAACTTAAAAGGAAGTACGAGGGTGTCCAGAAGACAGCCGTCAGGGATATGCTGCTGCAAGAGTGGCAGAACGCCTGGGAAAGAACTGGAAAACGGGCCTGGACATGTAGGTTGATCCCTAGGATTGAACCGTGGATCCGGAGGTGGTTTGGGGCCTATCTGTTCAGGTTTCGACGAAGAACGGACCCTGCCTGCTTCTACTGCGGAGCAGAGGGTTCCCCGGAGCATGTGTTTTTTTAAGGCCAACGGTGGGAGGTGACCAGAAGAACCCTGGGCCTCCATCAACTTACAGCTGATAATATTGTCGGATACATGCTCCAAGGGAGGACACAATGGAATGAAGTCGCCACCTTGGCGGCCAGAATTCTTTAAGTAAAGGTGAGAGAAGCTGTGATTTGGGCACCCGATTAGGACAACTGGAGCAACAGCTGACTCTTGCGGAAATGTATTTATTTATCTTTCTTTCTTATATTTATGTATTTTGGGACCGGCCGCTGTACTCTGTCTGCAGAAGAAGTAGTTTTAAGGATTATATTTAATTATATAAGGTTTATATTTAGGGTTATATTCAAGACTTGTATTTTTATTGTAGATTTCTGCTGTCCCCCTCTCTGACCTCTGGCCGGGTTTTGCTGGACTTGGGAGGGCTGTGGTAGAGGAACAGTGGTAGGAGTGATTGGTATTTCTCTCCAGATCAGAAGTTAGTGAAGAAGATGTGGGTCATCTCAGGGCTGGACTGACTCCAAGTAGTTTAAAAAAAAAGAAGAAAACAAAAAGGTATCAGGCGTCAGGTTAGGTTTGGAGTAGTTTTTAGGGGGAAAAAAAAAATTAAGGGGAATAAACGGGACGAAACGTGGCGACGACCAGGGCAAGGGAGGCAGCCTGATTGCGGAGGATGCTTTGGTCCAGAACACAAACAAGAGTGTACTGGGTCGGCGTACTTTCGATGAAGCATTCGGGTTCCTCTTAGTTTTGAGAGATCGCGAGAGGGGTACTCGCGCATTTTCAAATGCGCATGCCGCCCCTTTAGGCTAGGTTTGGGCGGAAAGTGCAGCCTCTTGGAGGAGGAACTTGTCAGCTTCCCACAAGTGGGTAGTCGCCGCGCTCTAAGGATGCGAAGAGAACCCCAAAGGGGGGCTCCACTGCAGGATCCCAAATGGTAAGGGTAGCAGGCAGGGATAATCTACTGCCACGACATCCAGGGCTGACTGATGTTATGCCGAGAGGCGATTCCAGCCGCCCCTGTGGGGAAGGGGGAAGGTATTTTAGTGGATGAGAGCCCCACTTTGTCATCTGTGAGGGCAGATGTCGGCTGGAAGAGTTTTTTCCTCCTCCTATGCAAAACAAAAAAAAAAAAAAATTCGATGTGGTATTCTTTTACCTGTTTGAAGAACAGATGTAACTGTAATAAGATCAACAGGTTTCATTAAATGTATATAGCTATGCATAACAGCCTGAAGAGGAAACCCTCTTAAGAATATAGTTATAAAACTTTATGAGATAGTAGCTTTCTATTTTTGGGTTTCCATAATGAGGCTTGGCAAAAAAATATAAGTGAAGAAAGCAGATTATAGGCAACCGAAATGAGATTCTTCAAGAAAGAAGAATTATGCAGTAAGCTGGATAGACTCCAAAATGAGGATATTATGCAGAATTAAAAATCTTGCCCTTAACTGATAGAATCCTTAATCATCAACGAGTTCTTAAGCTAATTGTGAAATAAATTGTTCGATTATTTTAAGTAGTTGAATTTATGCCCTTAAAACTTTTCATTGATTTAACTGTAAAACTTCCACTACATTAATCAAATTTACTATTTAGAAACTAAAAAAAACAACAAAAAACTAATGAAAAGTTTTATGTTTATAATTTATTTAAACACGGCTTTACTTTTTTTTAAACACCAGTCAAAAATACTTCAAAAAATATTGAAATACATTTCCTATAACAACGTTAGTTACTAATGGAAGTACTTTCTTACAATTCTTTAATGTCTTTAAATATATTTTTTGTGATTTTTCTTGTTTTGAAACAACAAACTGGGAAAATTTAAAGTTTACATATTTCTAATGTAATTATAAATTATCATCTGAAGATCTGCAGAAGTAAGTTTTCATTTTTAATAAATTTTAATACAATTAATAATGATGCCTCGGAAAAATACATTACATAACTTAAAATAAAAATATAAAGAAACCATCCATACAATTCACTTAAATTTTACCTTTCACTTAATTCACTTAAATTTTACCTTTCAAAAATGTATTCTCTTTAAAATCAGACTAGATCAATTAGTTTTCAAGTATTTACATTATAAATCGAATAAATTTATATCCAACTTAATCTGAGAGTTATCATTCAACATCTAAAAAACTAAGTCATAAGATTGAGGAAATTAGAGAAAGTAAAGAACGCTCTCGGCATCTCTGGCTGAGAGACACTAAATCAACAATTCCTTAAATAATGTGTTTCGCCGAAAGTAAATGGTGTTTACCGAATCAGGAGTTTACTACAAGTTTCCCCCATCGTAAACCTTGATTTGTTGTTTTTCCGGCAGAAAAAGATTCATTACATGAGACTTCCCGGTCCTCATCGAAGATCTCGTAAAAAATCCTTTCTTTAAATAACCTTTCTCTGAATGGAGAGATAGAGAATCTGAATGCCTTAATGAAGATCAAATCTGTGGTTAAGTCCTTACCTAACCTCAGAAATCGTTACATTAATTGTTGATTGATCCTTAATTGTGAAATCAATCTTAGCGTTAATTCAAACCAATTTCTATCATTTCATTAATATGGAAGGTTATATGAAGCAAACTTAAAATTTAGAAATTTCTACAACCTAATGAAGATTAAAATACTTCTAAAATTAAAAAATATATATAAAAACATGAAAAATTCTGCTGCAGACACCACATGACTTCGTTGTACGCCTATTAAATTATACATAGATATATATATTTTTTTTTAAATGAAAATTACATAAAATTTTATTTCATTAATAATTTCTGATATTTTTTTAATATATTTATATATATTACATATATACTTTTTAATTGTTTTATTGTTATTATTTTTTATTCTTTTTTACAATCAGAAGTTAATAATTATTAATAAATCAATATATTTAAATTAAAAAAAAAAGGAGATGAAGTCGGATTCGAACTGATGTGCCTTCCCCTTATAAGATATTTCATTAATTAATATTTCATTTTGCTCTAATTCTGGAA
The DNA here is from genome assembly GCA_010016005.3 of Zanna intricata. Classification (NCBI taxonomy): domain Eukaryota; kingdom Metazoa; phylum Arthropoda; class Insecta; order Hemiptera; family Fulgoridae; genus Zanna; species Zanna intricata. The sequence continues at coordinate 20,668 of JAAAKQ030252423.1, read as the reverse complement.
ACAATGAAAATAATTATCACTTATGATATATCGTTGAAAAGCTCTCAATATGGGCTTCTTATTATTACAGTTAAGAAAAACTGCAAAATCCAATTTTTTTTTAATCATTTTAGACACTTTTGTTTCAGTCGATTGCAATCAAAAGGGGAGGTGCACAAGGCTAGATGTTGCAATAGTCATAAATCCAAAATTGTAACATTTTACGGCTAATCGTTTTTTGAGTTATGCGAGATACATACGTACAGACGATATGCCGAAACTAGTCAAAATGGATTCAAGGTTAGTCAAAACGAATATTTCTGTTGAAATCTGAAAACCGAAATTTTTTGCGAACACAATACTTCCTTTACTTCGTACAAGGAAGTAAGAATTAAAAATTGAAATACTTCTAAATTAGTTGAAAATAGAAAAAAAATCGGGAAAACGTGTAATTTAAATTCTTTTGTTATAATACTTATTCATATTTCTTTGTTGTTCATAAATATTTTTCCGATTATTAGCATATTTTCAAGTATGTGTAATTTCAGTCAATAATGACAGAAATAACAGATATATATTTTGTTTACTTGAAAAAATAAATCATTAGCTTCGTTTACATCAAATAAATTAAAAAAAAAAAAAAAAAAAATAGAAAAAAGTTAATAACAATCAACTAAAAGCGATTGCTATTAACATCATGATACATCTGGAAAATTGGTTTAAAATGTATGTATTAACAATGGGTCACAAATATGTAAGAAAGAAATAGATGTACGTTTATTAATAAAAGTGTGCAGCTTCTGAATACGAACAAAGTTTTTATAGTTATTTATTATCGGCTGCTTTTTAGTAGTATCAAGCTGTCATAAATTTCTTTCTTACTAATCTACTTTTATTTAAATTAATTAAAAATCATATGTAATCGTAAATCTTACTTAATAACTCAGATTTATTCAATAATCGTTTTAACCAGACTAAAATTTAACTAATTTAAAAAAAAAAATTAGTGTTTACATGAATGTCATTTATTTAAATATAAAATTTAGTATAATGTTAAAATATTACTCAATATAATATTTATGGTGATACAGTTGCATTAGAAATATAAATAAAAAATTTCCATAAAAATGTAATCAGTTCAAGATTGCTGACATATTGAAAAATAAATAACAAATTTGCATAAATATCATTTATATTATGAACGGATCTTGTGGATATTCATCTAGAATGTTTAGAATTCTTATTTGGTTTCTTATAAAATGAATTTTGGACTTGAAAATAAATGCATATTTTATTACTTTTTTTAAATATAAACTATAAAAAAAATTAATGTAATAGTTATTAGTTTTTTTCGAAGAATTTATTTATTATTTTTTTAAAGTAAATATTCAATATAACTAGAGCTTTATTGGAAAAAGTTGAAATTTATAACTCTGATTTTTTCATTTAAGATTTTTTTATTCATCAATGGTCAAGTATCATGTAAAAAAATCACATAATTGGTATTATTTTATGTAATTTAAATTACATTCAAACTCTAATTAAAACGTATGATAATTTATTTTATTATTTAGAACTATTTAAATTGGATGTAGATTATTCAGATGGAAAATTGGCTAAAACGTTTATTGGTAAACAATTTTTTAATTTTAATAAAAAAAAATAGATAATTAAATAAAAAAATTTTCCTTCTCTTTTCCTAGTAAAAAAAAATGATTACAAGATAATCAGCGAGGTAGGAAAAGATAACAATTATTATATGTAATGTTATATTTTACATTTCATGTATTAATGATGCTTTATTTGTAAGATTTAAATTACGCAATAACAGAAATAAATAAACATCTAATCACTTTTAAATACATGTGGATGTGTGCTATAAAATTAAATTACAAATATCAATACTAATTAAAAATTTAACAATTGTAACTTAATGTAAATTAAGTAAATGTAAAGTGTTTGTAAAAATAATGGTGATGTTTCAAATAGGCATCGTTTAAGAATAAAGGGTGACAGAGGCATGAAGTAAACGACAAAATGAAGAGAAACTATACAAAGTTAGATACTTAGGTAAAGTCTTCTTTTTTTTTTTTCTTAGAAAGAGGAAGAAAAAGCTCTACCAGCCGCCATATGCCCGCATAGATGGTAGTGTCGGGCTCTCACCGACTAAAACAGCTCCCCCTGATTTTCCCAGGGGCGGCCGGAATCGCCTCTCAGCCCAACATCAGCCAGCCTTGTGAGTCGTGGCTGCAGATTACCCAACCTGTTGCTCCTCCCATTTGGGCGGACTTAAGTAAAGTCTAGTACCAGTGTACACGCTCAGTGCTACAAGGTCAAAAGCAACATGAAGCTCTTATTCGTCATGATTACGTTACAAAGGAAAGGTTTATGTCTTTTGTGACTTGTTAGCACGTAATTTTCAGTCAGTTAAACTTGGCAGGTGTGAATACTGTTCAACTTTCAAAATGTATCTAGGATAGTTGACTAGGCGCTTTTTACAAAAACCTTCCGTACTTGTAACGGGCAGTTTTAGAGGCCATATGTCGATGATGTATAGTGAGGATCGATTGCTGGAAACTGTGATAAGTTTATTATTTTTGATGGATTGATATCTATTCTTAACCATCTAGATATCTGGGAAGCCGACTGTTTAAAAGCAAACTCCATAAGCACTACACAAACCAAATGCCCAACACAACACGAGATTTAATCATTTGGCAACAATAAGAAAGCGTCTTAGATACAAAATATGAACGATTTATTGCAGCATGGTTTAGAAATAACTGGTTGTATGAATAAAAATTTGTTCAAGAAATGGTATTACGAACGTTCTCGATAGAAATGAGGGAAATTATTTGTGGTTAGATGATTACGAAGATAACTATAATACTACAGATGATGAAAAATCGATCACTGATGATAATAATTAAGATACTGCAATTTTATTTTTATAAATTTAATATTTACAGATAAGAGTGATTTCATGGCAATACGCAAATAACAAATACGTTCAAATTTCTATGATGATTTTTTTAAATTTCAAAAACGTAATAATATTTTTTATTTTACATTTTTCATTGTTCCAAACCTGAGTACGCGTGGTACATGCAGTAGATACCAATTCTGGATCACCGCAGAAACATTTTTTTTCGTCATTAAGAGTATTTTTAACATGTGAAGTTTCATACTAAAAGTAGATATCCTGACCTCTATAGGAGAAGACATCCGCCTTGTGACGATGCCGGTCACCACACCACTCCTTCCGTTCCTAGCATTGATGGCTTAAACCTGAGGTCATTTTTATACTCTCTAAACTTGATACACAATACAGTCATCAGTTTGACCTCTGTCAGGATAACACCAATTCAATATGGCCTCTAATCCTACTACAGGCCATAAATCGCCTTCGTATGGCCGCTTCCAATCATGACCACCTATAATAACTTACAACCCTCAACTAGCAAATTAACGCGATTGGCGGAATCGCGAACTCCGCGCCTCTCTCTAACGCCGATGGTTTCACACAAAATCTCTTCTCATATCTAACATCAGTAAGACTATGCACTCAGATTATTACTCGAACTATCTTTAAACAGCAAAAATACTATCCTCATACCAACAAAACAAGTGTTGATCGCAACAATGACAATTTTTCCTACAATTTTATTTACTCACAGTCCTCTTGATTTACTTAAAAGTCAAGAAACATATTCACAAATTTAATAAGCTTCTAATGAAAACCTACCCTATCTCTTTCTGCTCTGGTCTGCTTTTTGGAGCGAGGTCAATGCCTACACCGCAGCTCCATCACAGAGTTCTCCATACATACATCTCATCTCAACAGCGAATATCTCACCTAATTGGAGCTGAGGCCAAAACGCCTGTCTTGATGAAGTAAGCACCTATACGGGCCACGAGTCACCCGGATTACAATTACATCTGTGCATCTTTAACAGTCTTAGCTCCTTCAGCCATCCTCTTCGAGGGTTAAGAAAGTAAAGGAACCAGCAACTATGTCCCGTTCACTTTCGGTTTTGTAGTTAACTTGTAGATTAAAATCAGAATTCATCATCGCAAGCTCTTTAGTTACTTTCGTATGTTCAACTTCGTACCTGGGGCAGACAAAGACATAGCTCACTTTATCAATGGTATTACACTCCGGACACAAACTTGGAATAAACCAAATTTGGGCAAGCTAATTCAAAAAGCACCATCCCAGAAAGAATCTGTAATATGCCGACTGGGAGAAATCCATCTAATTACCTCTATACTTCTAAATCAGGAAAAATACCATGCCTATAACGGCCACGTACGAAAAAGCTTCTTCGGCGATGACTGCGAATATGATGGAATATCTCAGAAGGAAGGTTCTTTACAAGCGTATCCAAACTCACGGCTTTGAATCGACACGAGTCCAGAAATCGTATCGATAGTTTTTCAGTAATGTTTTTACTAAACGAGATATATTTCTCCGTCGTGTTGGCTATTAGGGTTATTTTTCTATCGTCCCCGTTTAATTACTTCACTATGAACTGAAAGTCGTAGTTTGAACCATTGTGTAACAATTCAGATATAGATTTCTGATTTTGCCGTCTAATGTTGCAATTTCAGCACAGCGCATCTCGGTGTTTTCCAGTTATGTGGCAATCTCTGACAGGCTTTTCTCTAAACGGTTCTAAACACATCTACTGACTCGAAAGAGTTTTTATCTTCATTAGTGAACATAATTTTTTTGTTCTTTCGTAGGAAGAACTCTAAGGGCTGAAGGAAGCTTTTGAGAGTCGAAATGAAATGTTCTGCAGCATATATACCTCTACAGAGCAACGATTTCAACAGAATGATCTTTCTATCTGGTTATGGTAGAGTGAAGTGGGTAACGAATTATAATCAATAGCTCATTGGCATATATTTCTCTGAAGCTACCGTGAAGGAGGATAAAGGTGAGGGAGAGTACCCGTCAGATGGCACCAATAGGCACTGGAAGTCTGCATAGGCCACTGTAGGTAAAGACAGTGTGGTGATGGTTTTTAAAATTTCAGTATAGGTGATCGCGCATCTTTTGTCAATTCAGGCAAGATGAACCTACAGGACTGAATATTCCTACACGTTTCCAGGTGCTCGGCAAATTTTGTTCTAAAAATCTTCTACAGATGCTTATTTTACTCTTAAGTTTTATAAGCTTCGATCAAATCAATCTCTCAGAATTATAATATAATATAGCAATAATGCATTTTTCTCCAGAGAGAAGAAGAAGATCAAAAGTTTCCTCCTTTTGCTTATCAAGAACCATTAGAGATTCTAATTTTTTAATTTTTTTTTTGGGAGGGACGAAAAACGCTAAAGCGTTATTATCGCCCGGATTAAATAAAAATTACTAATAAAAATTTTTAAAACAAACTAAAAACTAAAACTAGATTGAAGTTAAAAATAAAAATAAGTGAATAAAATAAAAACTTAAAAATTAATTTTACTAAAAACTACTACTAATATCACATGAAAGAGAAAATTAAAATGCTAAAAACTAAAACTAGATTAAAATTAAAAACGTTAATTAAAACTTAATATCTCAGTTTAATAAAATTAATATAACAGTTTAATAAAATGTAATCTAAAAGCTAATATCACACGTGACGTACTATCTAAAACTTAATACTAATACAAGGTAAATCTTACAACTAATATCACAGTTAAAATCTTAGAAATAAAGTGAAATAAATTTATAACTAAAATATAAATTATCTTTAAAAAATCCGTGAGAGGTGTAAAAGCCTTGTTAACGGATAACAAAAAACTATGTAAATGTTAAATTCTATTAAAAATATTTTTACGTCGTAGAAATACGATTTATCACTTTCTTGTCATTTCCTACGATATGGCGAATAATTTCTGGTAATTTAAATTTGCAACGTAAAGCCACAAAATATACGCAATCTATCAAGACATGACGCACAGTTAAACGGTAGTCACATCTTTGCAGGAGTGGTGTATTTTCATGCTGTGAGTGGCTCTCGTATGTCCTATCCGCATTTGGCAAAAGACCACTTCCTCATAACGAATGTTCCTGTATGAGGAGTCC
>JAAAKQ030252423.1:0-14513 GCA_010016005.3 Zanna intricata | reverse complement strand
ATGGCAACAAAGTATCTTTAATATGCTAGAGTTTATTATCGACTGTGGCCGTTCGACCATCTTGCCACTTTGCGCGAAGAGTGAGTTTTACATGATTAATATTTTTTTCCCCTACACCCCTGGGCTGGGCCTCCAATATAGTATAGTTCAGCCCAAGGGCGTGTCCTTGCCTGAAAGGCAAGCTTCCCCACCCACCAGCTGTATGTGTCTCTGGTATGGCAGCCCGCCCCCGGTCTCGGATCTTCATTTTTTGTTCTGTCTTAACTTCAAACATCAGTCGGAGAACCCGGACCCAGAAAAGAATATTCGGAGCTCTCTACCTCAGCCGGGTCACGGTCTTCACTCACTCCCTTCCCCCCCCCTATTTATTTGTCCCATGAGTCCGCGAGGTCTATTATGGAGTCCCCAGCTAATCATCGGAATCGTCACACCTAGGCGTGACGACCCTTACTACTAGGGCTATCCACCCTACCGGACGCCAGGACTCGTCGCGATCTAGAGACAAGGTTTAGAAGACTCAGGAGCTCCTCCTGCGTCCCTCTTCATCCTTAGCCGTCAGTATCTCTGGCCAGGTAGTTTATCAATTACCCGCCAATGACTCTCAGAACTTCGCATATAGTCCACAAGATTATCAGGCATCAGATCACGTGCACCAGCCTGCAGACGGATTTCGTCGCATTCAGGGCACCATAGCAAGGTGTGCTCTACCGTGTCCTCAAGGTGGCAATACTGCAATTGGATGATGATCTTTTGTCCATGCGGTATAAATTCGCCTCGAAATTTCCGTGTCCACTGAGAACCTGTGATAAATGAAAATTTATTTCTCCATGCGTTCTGCATGGTTGTTTTAATGTTGAAGCTCGTTATTTTAATTAAAATAACGCTGGATTAACAGCTCCTTGCAGCCTTTAATCCTGTTTGACATCTATTTTGCGATAGTCCTAATACTTCCGTTCTAGCATCGTCTTTATTATTGCCCTCCTATCTGATGAATCTCTCATGAATCAGCAGGTCAACCTGGGGGGGGGGGGCGCTGGGCCAATACACACACTGCCTCATATGATATTGTTCTGTATGCACTAACAACACTAAATAGGGACCTCCTGTGTACTCTGATCAAACGAGATAAGTTTATCTTAATGTTAACAGCATTTCTCCATACAGGCGCTGCGTATAAGAGAATATATGTTTCTGCTGTCATGATGATCCGACGCTTGGACGCTCTTAGAGCCCGTCGCGAGGACATAAGTCTATTTAGTGCTGATAGGGTTTTATCAGCCTTCATGTAGGTCCATGCCACATGTTCACTAAATCTGTTAGACTTGTCGAGCGTGACATCTATGTATTTTATGAATCTGGCTTCCTCAATTCGATTGTTTCCAATCTTCAAGTCTAACCGCTGACTTCCTCCTACTGGCCATTACTATGTAACTGCACTTTTTGGGCAATAGTTCCAGCCCGTGATCACACATCCAGCATTCAATCGAGGTGAGGGCATCGTTTCCTGTCTCTTCTACTTCTATTTCAGTTTTTCCGCCAACCATAACCGCTAGGTCATCGGCGAGGCAATTGTGGTGGTTTTCTTGAGAAGACTTAAACGCAAGACTCCGCCGAATACGATGATCCAGAAAAGGAGACCCAAAACTCATCCCTGTGGAACCTCCCCGAACATCTGGTAGTCAAAATTGCCCTCTAATGTCGTCACTGTCGCGTGTCAGTCTCGCAGGTATTGACTAATTTGTCGAAGGAGGTAAAAACTTACTCTCTTGTTCATAATTGCTTCCATATCTTTCCACGGAACCGCCCCAAAAGCATTTCGGAAGTCTAATAGTATTAACGTCGGTATATTTCTGGTCTTTCAGGTTCCCTGTTTTGTGTTGTTTGCCCAGTAAACCACTCTAGCAATAGCTTGAATGGTCGACGAAACATGACCTGACAACCATACTGGTAGTCATGGATTCCCTCGCCGTGTTTTTGTTTCCTCAAGAATGCTTGCCTCTAGAGCCCTTACAATGGACTTACCCATATTATTTAAAAGGCATAAAGATCTGTATACTTCTTGATCATCTCGTTTTCCTTTTAGATAAGAAGAAAACTCGTGCATCCTTCCAAAACCTTGGGAAGGAGCCGTTTTCCAGTTCTCTATTAATCATGTCTAACATTTCACCCGGAATATAGATCATAAGCCCCTTTATGACGCTGGGATGGAGTCTGGACCCAGACATTTTTTACTGTTTAGTCCACCAACCGCTGACATTATTTCTTCAAGTTTAAAGCGCTTCCTTTCAAAAAATTCTGGTGAATCTATTTCCTGTTCTGGACATGGAAAGAGTCCGTCTAGCGCTCTCCTGGAGGTTGTCTCAGTAAGTACTGGCAGACGCCAACCAAACCTTTTCATTACGATTTGGTAGGGGCGTCCCTATGGTCCATATCAAGTTCCTCACACAATTCTCTCAACTTCTGCTTTTTTGCATTTTTCATTTCAAAGTGAAGTTCACTCCTTTTTCCTCTGAATTATAATAACGCAGCTTCGTATCCACCTCTTCCATTTCTTCTGAGTCTCTGTCTGATTTTCCTACAGTGCTGGAGATCTTTTTTCATTAGACCAATCGTAGAGGACCACCAGTGTGCAGGTTTACGGCCTCTCTGTCTGAACTCAAGCCTAGCAGTCTCCCTTCCAATTGTTTCCTGCAGTGTCTCTGGAGTCATTATTTGACCAGTACTAAACCTATTTGCAACCTCCTTCACTATTATATCAATCTGATGATTGAATAATCTCTGCAGGGGACTATGTATCCTGTGATTCAACAACGGATCCTGGATAACCAGGAGAATAGCAAGATGATCACTAGCTGTTTCTTCGCTGATTACCTCCCAGTCTTCAGTCTGAGTACCTGCCACTACATGCGTCCTTAGCTGCAGAATCCGAACGTTCATTTCCCGGAATACCCACTTGACTAGGGATCCAGTAGAAACTCAGCTGTGTTGTGAGGTTCAACTCGGCGATAGCTTTATAAATTACTATGACGATAGGATGTCTGGTATAAAAGTTTTCTTAGGCTTGGAGAGCATTGCATGAGTCACTAGAAATGAGGATATTTCAATACGTTGGATAAATAATATTCAGAGCCTTATTTATTGCGTATAATTCAGGAGTAAATATACTAGTGATATCAGGAAGGGAAAACTTATAAGTTCTATCATCGGCAACAAATACGCAACCAACATCTTTTTGTTTCTATCCACAGTCTATACTATTGCATCTGCATTTGTCTTGGATAGTATATGGTGAAACATTTGCCGAAAGACAACCAAGATTGGTGGTGTTCCAATAGTAGGAAGAAGACGACTTTGCCAGATGAGAATCCGGGTAGACAACCACACAGTGGAGGAGACCAGGTGTGCCAAATACCTGGGAGTGTGGTTCGATCGATTCGGAAAGTTCGCCACTCATATCCAGCGGGTAGCTGAGCGGTCGGAGAAAGTAATTCTAGATTTAGGAAGAATCTTGTCAACGAAGGAAGGACCGAGGGCTAGTAGAAAGAGGCTGCTGCTCTCTGTCGCGTCTTATATTGTTCTTTATGCGGCACCGGTATAGACAGACGCACTGGAGGTTCAGAGGAATAACAACAGACTCAAAGCCCCCCTGCGGCGGGCCAATCTAAAAAAAAAACATCAACATACCGAATCGTATCTGGAGCACTGCACTGGAGGTAATCGCGGATGTACCATCCATTAAATTACGAGCAGAGGAAGCGAAAAGAAGATTCTAAGGTACCCCGAAGATGAACCTAGGGGTATACTGATAACGGAATGGCAGGCTGCATGGGAAGCCTCTACGAAGAGAGCCTGGACCAGACGATTGATTCCCAGAATCGAACAGTGGTTCCGGAGGAGAGTTTGGTGAGGCTCATTACTACCTGACACAGTTCCTGATGGGTCACGGGGGGTTCAGGGTATACTTGTTCAGGTTCAGAAGAAGGGAAACTTAACTTTGCCATTACTGCAATGATGCAATGAGGAAGACACACCTTAGCATGTGTTTTTCCAGTGAAACAGGTGGGATGAGTTGTGGAGGCTTTCATTGCTGAATCGGCTCACCCCAGAAACGCTGGTAGAATACATGCTCCGAGGAAGAAGGCAATGGGGGGATGTAGCAGGGTTAGCCAGAAACATCCTTCATGCAAAGGAGAGAGAGGCGGCGTTGTGGGTACCCGACTGATGTGACAGGGGCAGCAGCGAATATGTGTTAGATATTAGGATTTTGGTATTTCTTCAACATAATAGACGTAAGGATTTCATGAAGGCATCATTTAGATGCAATCTTTTATATCTTTTATATTCTTTGCTATAAATTGTAAGGTCAAATATGAAATTTAGAAGGTTGATTCTCCACAGAGGATATGAGGATATGAGCACAGGTAAGTTGGAAAAAGAGAATTCGTGCCAACATTTATAAGGTGCAGTAGGCGACAGGTGTGGACACTAGGTGCATGACAACGGTGATGATTCTCATACCTTCCTAAATTAGGATTCCAAAGAACCGTGTAAAAAGCAGGATGATTTGGCTGTCCTTTGAGACGGACAAAATAGGATGCTAAAAGTTTATCACGTCTACCCCAAAGTGATGGCTCATCGCAGTCAACAAGCAAGCTTAAAACTGTGCTTGATTTAAGGGCACCTGAGGTAAGCTGAAAGAAAGAATAATGTACAGCATCCAGAATTTTAAATACCGTATGACGCGCTGAAAAGTAGGTGACAGAATCATAATTTAAACGGGAATGAACTAAAGAATAATATCAAAGTGTATCATACTTAACCGATCGCCTCCCCAATTGGTGTTACTAAGGCCTCGAAGCATATCTCAAACTTTGGAACTTTTTGATTTTAATTCTATGATGTGTTTGATCCCATGTAAGACGGATATCAAAAACTAAAGCTAAAAACCTGATACCAGGAGAGACAAAAATCAGCTCTCGGTTGAGAAATACCTGCGGAATGGAAGTGTCCCGGAGCCGAGAAATGACTGTACATTTAGTTTTCTCGCGGGAAAAGATGAAGGCGGTAACCGTGGACCAAGCTTCAAGGCAAGATTCTGTGTTCTGTAGTAGTCTCTCTGCTGTGGCTGTTGAATGGGACATAATAAATATAACCAAATCATCAACAAATAATGAACATGAAACTGGTGGCTGCACACATTTAGTAATATTGTTGATGCTATAAAAAATAGGGTGGCACTTAAAACACTTCTTTGAGGCATTCCTTTCTCCAACATAATGCAACCCGTTAGAGAATGTCCAACCCGAACACGAAAAGTTCAATAAATGAAACCATATTTTTCTTGATTCCCCATTCTTTAAGGGCATTAAGAATACCACGTAGCCAGGCTGTTTCAAACGCTTTTCTAATATAAAAGAAGATAGCGATGAGGGGCTAGCGGAGAAGGAAATCGTTTTGGAAAGCTGATTCAAATGGCACTAAATGATCAATCGAAGACCGTCCTTGTCGAAGACAAGACTATTCTGGAGATAAAAGGCCATGTCTCTCCAGATACCAGTAAGTCTGCGGTTCATCATTCTCTCTATTAGTTTGCATAACACGCTTGTCAAGAAAATAGTACTGGTACGACAATGGCTTCTGACCAGACTGAAAGGAAAACTTGGGAGGAGAATAAATTATTATAAATTAACAATAGGTGTTGTAGCACCGAATTAGAAAGGTGTGAGAGCATGCTGAAACGAATGTTATCAGGTCCAGGAGAAGTGTCAGGTGAGTTCGTATGAGCGTATGTGCATTCGCTGAAGGAAAATGGAGTGTTTAATTCACCGACCGAATCACCAACGTTTAAAGATAATATTTCCATTTGTAATTTGTACCAATAAAATTCGTTACTGTATACTGAGGTGAGGAAAACCGACAGGAAACAATCTGCTAAGTTATTTGCTACTGCCCACGGTGTTGTGATGAGTTCTTCATTAATGAGTCCGAAAATGGATTGTATTGTTGATCCGCAGATTGTACAGATATTTTTCAACACAGCAGATGTGGGAGTTGTACGTGAGATGGTGTGCAAGTATTCCTTCCACGACTTCCTCCTAGCGTCTAAGAATATCCAAACAGGAAATATTGTTGGCATTGAAGTCTCCTACTATTAACGACAACGATGGGATTTTTGTGAGGAGATTAGATATTTCTAGAGTATTGAACTCAGAGTCAGTGAAAGATACAAATTGTAGATATGCAATTAAAAGTGGACTGAGATTTTTACAGCAACAGCAGGAATGACGATAGTCAGTGATATTCTTGTAGCTAACACCTCTTTCCACATGAAAATTGCAACACCACCATTCTCTCTACCATCTAAAAGACAGTCGTATCTCTCACATCTATAGCCACTGAGTGATACACATATTTTTGTAATAGATGTGTTTCTTGGAGGCAAATTATTACTGGTTCATGTGCACGCATCAATAGTCATACATCTTCATTGCGGGTCCTTAAGATCTCTAACGCTCCACTGAATTATGTTCATGAATAAAAGTAGTTAGATGAAGAAAAATAGATAAATATATGACAAAGTTAGTTATAAGTGATCCGGGTTTTCTTTTTCGATTTGTAATTTTAAGTAAATTTAATGCCCTGGGATCGGGCGGTTCCTCTACATATCCTCCAATATATATGGTGTTGGTTGGGGAGATTTTGATAACTGAGAAAATTTGGATCCTATCTCAGAGAAGATTGTTGTATGGGATCCCTTAACAGGGAGCAAATCTATGTTTTTTTATGTATGGTTCCTGTTCATGAAACGTCAAAAAATACAAAAAATCATACACCATTTTTTTTAAACATTACCATACTTTCCTTCTTGGAAAAAAGTTCTAGACCTGTGATGCCAGGAAAGTAAAACAGAAACATACACATAAAATTGATGTTTTGGTATGTACCCTCCCATCACTTTGCAAAACGTTCCTTTTTTCGAATTAATCAGTTGGGATACGTTGGATTAATTATTTTGTTTATTTTGGCTGCTTCCGTTTTACCCAACATTCTTACATTCTTTCTAAGCTTGATTTATTCCCTTCTTAGGTAATATTTACCCAATTTTCGATTTTGGTTTTTCTTGGAATCTTTGATTTTTACTTCAGTATTTTTCTGAGATAAGTTCTATTTTCATTTATTTAATATGTTATAATTAATTTATCAAACTCTTTGTGGCTCTTTTTTACCACTTTCTATTAGATTTTAAGAAGCTAAGAGAAATCCGAAGATCGGCAAATTTCTTGTTTGAAAAAAATTTGAAATTTTTGGAGTGGTAGGGTCTCGGCCTTTCATCCGAAGGTCTAAGATTCGAATCCCCTGCTTAGGCATAGCATTTTTCATAAGTTAAAAAAATTCTATTTCCATATCCCATACGCAAACTTCAAAAAAGTGTTATAACTTGAAAAATAAATAAATTTATTTTCAAGTCTAGAACTCAAAATTTATTGAACTATAAAGGTGTTTAATTATATAATAATATGCTTTATCGTGTGAAAAATAAAAAAAAAATTTCGTTTTCTTAAAAAAAAATTTAGAAAAACAAATCTTTAAAATATAGAATAAATAAATGAGGGAATTTGTAAATAAATGGTGACATAAATTTAATAAGTGACACTCTTGCTTAATAATATTCTATATTCAATTCACATTCATTAGCCGTATGTGTTAAATGAATGCTTATGAAATTGCATTTTATTTTATAAAAAATTATACTTCAATATATTATTAAAACTAGAGCTCGGTCGTGTAATTTTTAAATTAATGAATTATGACGTCAATAAAAATTCAAAACCAGTCTACAAATAAACTATTTTCATGTTCAGTTTATTCTTCAAATGAATTTATTATCATTTGATAAGCAGAAATCTTGTTTAGAAAACCAGTATTGTTGGAAGGAAGGCAAAATCTTTTCCGTAAACACTGATTTTCTTTGGCAACTACAGGATTGGTATTAATTCTTAAACTGATTAACATAGGTATTTAATTTTTACTTCCATGTACGAAGTAAAAATTGTGTCACGAAAAATTTCGGTTTTCAAATTTCAACGGAAATATCCATATTGGCTATCTCTGAATTCATTTTGACTGAATTTCGGTGTGACGACTGCACGTATGTAAGTTTCTCTCATAACTCAAAATCGATTAGTCGTAGGATATTAAAATCTTGGATTTAGGACTGTTGTACATCTCGTTGTGCACCTATCCTATTGATTCCAATCTGTTGGACCAAAAATGTCCAAAAGAGCCCAAAAACAAAAAAAAAATTGAATTTTGGACTTTTTTTTAACTGCAGTAATAGTCCTCATTGGAAGCTTTTCAAAGATAAATCATAAGCGAAACTTAATTGTATTGGTTCCACAGTATAGCCAAATAAAATTTGAATTAATGAAATATTTGGATCTTATAAGGGGAACGCACTTCGGTTCGAATCAGATTTCATCTCCTTTTTTAATTTAAATATATAATTTATAAATAACTATTAACCGTTGATTTTAAGAACAGTTTTTCAGTAAATAATAATTAATGATAAAAAAAAAATTCTTCGTACTTCATACAAGAAAGTAAAATATATTTATCTCTGATTAAAAATTAATTTTATCAAACTTTGTTTGAAATAACTTATTTCATAAGTTGGAAATACTAACAAATGATTCCAACACTTAAGTTTTTTGACTTGCATTTGAACCACAAAAACACGCGGGTAGAAAATAACATATGTTATTTTCTAACAAGCATTATAAAGTTCGTGACATTCTTCATGAATCACTGTAAATAATCCATTCCATTCTTTTTTATGACTATGGAAACCTGAGAGAAAAGTGGAACTAGCCAGAATTGCATTCTCTGCCGATATGTTATTTACTATATAGTCTTCACTTTTTTTTGACCTCATTAGGTATTTCTTCAGAAGGTGAATGATTTGTTGCGTGTGTGAAAGTGCCATGCCTGACTGGGATTCGAACCCGGGATCTACGGGTGAAAAACCGAGACGCTATCACTTGCGTCACGGAGACCGGCACAGTCTTCATCTAAATTAAGCTGAGTTAAGATATTATTTGTAATGTGAATATTTTAATCATTTCGGGATGCCTGGCTTGTATATTTACTATTGAATACAATAGATGTATTCAATTCATTAAAAAGGTAGTGGAGATATCACTTCACTCCACTTTCTCTTGTAACCCTGGCATTAGCGCTTTTAACACGACTGCTCAAAAAAAAGTGTAATGTTTTTAGAATGTACATATGTTTGTTTGTTCCACCATAGCAAATCAACGGCCGAACCGATTTAGATATATGATTCCCGCGTTGGAATTCTTACGTTACGGGGAGTGTCATAGGCTATGTAAATATGTTTATATGTATATTTAATAATTTTAACTACAAGGCCAAAAAAATAATCACATATATTTATGACTCTAAATGCTAATCATTAGTATTTTCAGTATCGATTTATTTTTATCGAAAATAGCTTTGTTTTAGGATCTGTTACGATATTGAATGAATTACGCGTAGTAAAATTTATTAAATTATTTAATAATTATTGTTATTGTTATTATTGTTTATAAACATATAAGAAAATAATAATTTTTTGACGGGGCAGTATGCTCGCTCATGTAAGCATTTTTCATTGTATGTACGACTGTCAACTATCCAAAAAAGAGTGTAATTGTTATTGTTTATATGTTTGTATGTACGATTGTTTCACTGAATCACTGTAGCAGTTCAACGACTTATCCGCTTTAAAAGTATGACCTTTCTTTATTTGTTTAGCCTCCGGAACTACCGTAAGGTACTACTTCAAAGAATGAATGAGGATGATGTGTACCACGCGTTGGAATCCTTACGTTATCGGGAGTGGCATACGCTATATATATATATAAGTTTAAATAAATTTTAATACTCTGAAAAAAAATTGTACTATACATAAATATTTGACACAAATAATCGCCCACATGCTCTTTAATTATCGTAAATTATGGTGTAATGTGTATCAGCAGTAATGGTTTTTTTATTTGGCAGTGGTGGTTTTTAATTTTTAATATTTATTTTTAATTTGATTGGATGTATTTGAATGCAATGATATTCTACTTCTAATTTACGAATATTTATTTATTATTACAATTTTATATAAAAGTAACATTTTAATACTTTATTTTTAATAGTGTTAAAGCAATTCACGAAAGATAAATACATTTTTTGTTTAAAACGAAATTTATAATTTTCAATATTTTGTTGTTATTACTGCATTACTTCTGGGTAGTTTAAATACATCCGGGTAGTTTTACAATTGAAATCTTATAAATATTCTATCTTGAATACAATTTCTTCAAAATCCGTTACTTCATGTAAGTGGTAATGAAAATTATTTAAAGTATTAACCTTAATGTTAATTTATTTATAACATTATTTTGCAATAATAATGCTGCGAAGCAGCAAGAGACCACTAGTAAAAATGGTTATAATAGTAAGTTAATGCGGTTTGTTGTTATTTCATTACTAATGTTGTAATTCGAATTATAATTAATGAAATACTCTCAATAGATTAAACAGATATAATGATACATAATTTATACAACCTTGTAATACAAAATTTTACATAAAAATTTGCATTCCGATCCAGGAATTAATTTCTTTATTAAGAATAATTAACTAGGTCAATTTATATACATTATTATTCAAATAGGCAGCAATCAATAAACAAGTTTTTAATTCACAAGTTTACGCGTGTTGGTCTAGTGGTTACCGTCGTTGTAAATCAGCTGATTTCAAAGTCGAAGTTCTCAGATTCAAATCCTGATAAAGGTGGTTACTTTTATTTGAATTTGAATACTAGATCGTGGAAACCGCTGTTTTTGTATTTGGGTTTCAATTAACCACACATCTCAGGAATGGTCGGCCTGAGTTCATTCAAGTTGACACTTTTACCGATGCAGTTACATTAAACTGATAAGTCGCTAATAACTTTAATTGTTGATGCGATTATAAAATAAAAGTATTAAAAAAAAAAATTTTTTTAATTATTAAGAGTTTATAATAAATAATATTATGGAAGTATGAAGCATATTTACAGAATGAACGGTCCTTTACAATCGTGCTATCCTCCAAGTAAACCTCCAAATATCATCTATTAAAACTTTTTTTTTGTTTAACCACCGTTAACTACAATTAAGTATATCTTCAGAGGAATGAGATGAATGAATTGTAGCGTGTGTGAAAAATGCCATGCCTGACCGGGATTCGAACCCGGGAACTCCGGATGAAAGGCCGAGCCGCTACCACTCGGCCACGGAGGCCAGCCTATTAAAACTTAGATTGGCTAAACCTTAGATTGGAATTCGAGATAGGTGAATTACATTAGGGGTAAAAAGTATGTACTTGAGTTTGAGGCTTAATGAAAATAACGCCTCATAGTAAAATACAGAAAAAATACACCTTTTACACTATTTTATAAAGTATTTGATGATATCTAGCTTTAAGTTTTTAGAATTTTCATAAGGTACATTACCATGGTGAGAACAGAAAGTTACCTTTTTATTTCTTGTACGACTTAAAGGAGGTATTGTGATCACGAAAAATTTCAGTGAAAGCAGGGGTGTAGGAATTTCCCGTCATGCGGTAATTTTATGATACACGGCTTACATGTACAACCTCTCTAAAATAATTATCATTTTATTTAAATTTAATATTTTTTGCTTGTTTAATTAAATGATTTTAACTAAAGCACGCGCGAATCCCGTATTTCATTCTACGGGTGTGGCGATACTAGCAGCCACTTTAAATACTTTTTTAATTTTTAAATATTAAAAATATCTCACCTGCAACGTCACAACTTAGCGGACAATTACAATAGCTGTACGTCAGTGCTACAATAGCGCCTCTTGTGGAAAGGGGATACTATAGACGCAGTATACCCACTTAGCCACAAGGATATTTAGAAAATTTTTTGTGGTGCGGATGAGTTTTGGAAATATTTTTGTTGGAAGTGTATTATTTTTTAATTGTTAACAAATGTACCTAAGGAAAATAAAACCTTAAGTAGGCAAAATCTCGAATTGATACCTTGCCGTACAAGCTCACTACTTGACCTTCTAAGTTAAAAATTTAATAGCGTGAATGCCCTACATATAGAAGTTATATAACAAAGTTTGGTCAAAATCGGTGGAGTAGTTCTGGAAATATAAGATGATTTAGAGGGTGACACCAAACACGTACCACATACACGCGCGCGCGCGAACATTAAGAAAATTTCCATCCGGTTTTTTTGGGTTCTATCGGTGTGAAAACATGAACATCTGGTGAAAACCGCATATGTCCAAACTGAACCGATTAAATACTTTGCCTTCTACAGCAATTGTTCTGCTGTAGCAATAGACGGGAAAGTAAAATGGGAAAATACTGTATAACAAGATAATTTCTTTTATAACCATGATTAAGTTTGTTAGTACGTTATGATTTTCAAAAATTGATAAAAGTCTACTATTCACAATTTTTCCAAATAATTTAGAAAATATGAATAAAAAATTTGAATTATAATTTTTACTTCTTTGTATGAAGTACAAACAAATATTGTAATCGGGATAAATTTCAGTTTTCAGATTTCTACGGAAATATCCAATTTGACTATCCTTAAATCCATTTCGGCGTGATATCTGTAGGTATGAACGTACGTACGTATCTCGCATAACTCAATAACCATTAGTCGCAGAATAATAAAATTTTGGAATTAAGATTGTGGTAATATCTAGTTGTGAATCTTTTCTTTTAATTACAATAGACTGAAGTAAAATTGTTTCAAAAAGCCCAAAATAAAAAAAAAAATAGTATATTGGAATTTTTTATTAACTGCAGTAATTAACCCTCCATGAGAGCTTTTCAATGATATTCATAAGTGGAACTTATTTGCATTGGTTAGAGTAATAGCCAAATAAAAGTTTAATTAATTTAATATTTGGATTTTTCAAAGACACATTACGGTTCCGAACAGATTTCATCTCCTTTTTTTTAACTGATTTTTTAATTTAAATATATTGATTTATTAATAATTATTAACCTCTGGTTGTAAAAAATGTTTTTTTCTCTCTCTTTGATTTATACACCTGGAGCCGGATCCGCAATCAAGCATTTATACAGCTCCAGGGGGTGCCATCATCTCAAATTACATCGGCAGGAAATAGGGTTCCTCCTCAGGTAGCCCGGACTCTATCTTTTAATTACACGCCTTGCCTCAAATGAGGGGACGCCAAGAGGAAACCCCCACCGAACTACGGTCTTACTTTACCTCTTTGATGTAAAGTGCTTGGGAGTCCCCGCCGAATCTTGGAAAATGGGACACCTCAGCATCCCACACCTTTCAAGGACGGGACTATCCTAACCTAGGCCATCTCCGAAAGGAAAAGCGCACTAGTCTCTTTTTTTCCTGCTGGTCCTACAGCCACGCTCACCTAGTGAATATCCTTGAACTTTACAGAGGGAGCATTTGGTCTCAGATGTACAATCTTTTAGAAGATGTCCTTCGACCCCACAGTTAAAGCAATGCCCCCTCCTGCAAAGACCGCTGTAGGATCCAGTTCAGTGCTCCCAACACCAACAACATCGTTCTTCGGCGGACCTCCTCGAGACTCAACAGGACACCCACCCGATGCGAAGTTATCCGACCTTCGGGTGAACCATAAGCAGTTCTTCAGCCAGCAGAGACGGAACCACCAACCTCGTTTCTCCACATGACGACCTCACGTAGAGGATATCGTTCATTATCGAGTCTCTCTTATCGCGGAATCTAACGTGGAGGTCCTCCCTAACCTCTGCGTGCGGAAACATGTCCGCCTTACCCGGTGACGTAGCGACCTTAACTGTGCGGAGAAAGTTTGCATACGACCGTCTCGCCGCCTTAAAAATCACCGTCGGAGTTGGGGGCTCTACCGACTTCCTCTCCGGATCCCATCAGCAACCAGCGACGACCTCTCCATATAGAACCCCCTGCTGGAGAACCAGTCGGGGCAAATATCCACCATCCACACCATCATCAAGTGCCTTCAGGGCTTCAAGTCGCGCCTCCACTATCTTCTGTTTAGATGGTCGCAGACGTCAACACCACCGGCGTCTGTGTAGCCACAGACGCCGCCTCTGGAAATGTAAACTCGGCCACAATCGTCGTCTTAGGCGCCACCCTGTCACCTGCCTCTTCCTGCCAAACCGCGAAGCGCACTTATTCTCTTCGTGAGGAGCCCCAGTATTTTGCCTCTAGGCAAAATGGTTAATTTTAAAGTTAGTGTTGGGGTTACGACCCCAACTGAGAAACTGGCCCCAACTGAAAAACAGAATAGTTGTGATTTAATTAGTTTTAAATTTATCCTTCTCGTTGTTATGACATTTCTCTGTTCTCTGTCTTTTTCAGTTTAGCCTCCAGAACTACCGTAAGGTATTACTTCAGAGGATGAATGAGGATGATATGTATGAATATGAATGAAGTG
>JAAAKQ030252412.1:0-10905 GCA_010016005.3 Zanna intricata | reverse complement strand
GCCTATTTAATAATTTTGTTCATTTTTAAATTATAAAAAATATGTGAATAAGAAGAAATTAAACTTAACGCAAATGTGTTAACATACTAGAAACAGTAAAGTTGAATCTTTGTTTGAATTATTATTTTTACTGAAGAACGAATTTTTATTTGGCAATTTACATTGATAAAGTTTAGTTTGTTAATTAATGTAACTATTTATATTGGTTGGAATTAATTGTATTTATAAATAATGAAGATATTTGTAATAGAAACAAATATACTTTTCTAGTGTTGACTAGACTTACAGCTAAGAGTATATATAGCGGGTCGAGCGACCTGTGGGTTGGTTCATTCTTGTGACGTGTTCCGAAATGATATGCTGCCGCTTACGCTGCGCGAAGTTTAAAATTGTTTCATATAGATTTTGTTAAGTGTTGTTTATTTGTTCTGTTGTGTTAAACAGATTATTGTGAGAAGGCCTGATATCGTGTTGGTTATTTATGAATCATGTTCTCACTATAATTGGCGACCGTGAGAGTATTGTTAAAAAATTGTGGGGAAGTCGATATCGTGTAACATACGAATCATTCGCTCACATCAGGGTTAGTAATTCTATCATAAACATCCATAATTACGCGTTCCTATATTATTCGACTACTTTTCTTACTTTAATGTTTGAATTTTTTTCTTTTTCATCGGTTGACTTCTTCTCTCTCTCTTTCTTCATTACGCTTTCAGTAATTTCTCATTGTTCTCTTTAATGTCAATATCTCTATCCTGTACAGTACCCGCACTCTATACGCAATCTCTTTACTCGGTTATAGATTTGCTGTAGACGTCACAAAGTAAATTTTTTCTCCATCTTTCGATATCGCTCGCCGCCTCTTCGGTTGCGAGGTGTAAGGCGGGATCTGTCTCCGACAGATCTGGGCATGTTTCCAGCTGGCTTTGTGTTCGGGCTGCGGGGCTGGTGAGCGTATATGGTGGGGGATATCCGTATAAATAAGGCGGCCATATTTACGGCTCGCAAGTATAAATTTTCCCGGACATAACTATCTCGGTCCTGGTAATCCGATAGACAACGGCGAGCCGGTCGACTTAGATGATCAGATCGCGTATGAGCACGAATCGGCCCCAGAACATCATCATACACGCCAGGCTGATCGAGACGTCCTCGACTGTTTACTGGGGATTTCGTTCAAACTGAGAATTGGCATATCCTGGTCAGCGTTGGAGGTCTTGCGGCAAAGTTCGCCGTTGAATCCGTCACTGGAGTCCTTTATCCAAACATGCCAGGAAGCCGTACATCAGATATCGAGATGGCTGACGAACCTCCAGCAAAGGTAGCTAAATTAGACAATAAGGCGACCAACAGCAGCGCAGAGGGGGTCGTCTTTAGTACACGGGTGTCCGGCGGCTACAAGACCGGGAATACTTATTGTCAGCCCCAAAATCCGGTGCTCGGGGACAAATCCTTTATTAAAACTTCATGAGAATATTACAAACGCATTCGAAATCGTTTCAAATTTGGTGGTTATCGTTCCAAATTTGACGGCGATAAGTTTCTTTACGGAGGATTTTAAAGTAAGTTCGTGACAAAACAGCGGTGTAGCCTCGAATATTGAAAGTACACCGAGTACCAGTGGCGGTATGGACCAAACTGATCTAAATTTTTTTTAAAGTGCAAGTAAGTTTTTATTTATAGCAAAATTATTGTATAACTCTAGAGTTCTGGTAGCTTATATATATATATATAAATAATTGATGGACCACGAAAAAGTAGTCCCGCCAGAATATAGAATATTGAATAGAACATTATCATCATAAGTTCGCGCGCAGGAAATTGGCATGGAACAAAGGAAGAGATCGTACATTTCTATGTAAGAACTTCCCGCCCTTGATTCATGTGATCGTCTAACCCTCTCCTTCCTTCTTCCATGTTCCGACATGCCAGTTGTCTGACGGGGTTACCGACCGTTGTCAAGTCTACTTTTTCGTGATTAACCTTCGTACGTATGTATGTATATATATATATGCCCATCGGACTGGTCTAGTGGTTAACGTGAATCAGCTGATTTCGAAGTCGAGAGTTCTAAGGTTCAAATTCTAGTAAAGGTATTTTTACACGGATTTAAATAATAGATTGTGGATACCGGTGTTCTTTGGAGGTTGGGTTTCAATTAACCACACTTCTCAGGAGTCGTCAACCTGAGACTGTACTGAGACTTTTACATATATATATATATATATATATATAATAATAAGACATATTTTACTTAAAAATATTATCTTTATTAATCTCTTGGGTTAACCAATCAACTATACAAACTTATAAATTAAATTCACTACGTTTCATTTAGAATTCTCTAAAATTCTTCAGGTGACAATAAACATTCATACACACATCATATAGAATTCTCTTGCATACTAAGAAATTAACTTATCTACCCATCCTTGATAACAATATTTTGTCCCCACCCTTATGGCAATAGATCCCCTTACTCACAATTTACTTATCTTACCTTTAGGTAATTGTATGTATCTCTTTATAAAGGGTATTTCCTGTGTATTGAAATCGTTACAATCCACATATGTTTCTCAAAAGTTATGAACATTACACATTATTTTCTTTAAAACTAGATTAATAATATAAATGTACGATAAAGATTGTGACACTTGTACATTTCTTCTTTTTTTTTTAACCTCCGGAACCACGTTAAGGTATATCTTCAGAGGATGAGATGAATGAATTGGAGCGTGTGTGAAAAATGTCATGCCTGACCACGGGACCTCCGGATGAAAGGCCGAGACGCTACCACTCGCGCCACGGAGGCCGGCTACGCTGTGTACATTGGTCAAATATCTCAATACGTTAAAAAATAAATAGAAGCCCATAAATATAAAAAAAAGGAAGTGATAGCCTTACAAACATACAATAGAACATAATCATTCGTTTGATATCAACAGCACCAAAATATTCGATGAAGAACAGAATACACATAAAAGAACCTCTCTAGAAATCTAGAAATAAAAGGAAAATACAAACGCTTTCAACAATAGAACAGACAGCTGGATTAAGCAACATATATTTTAGTTTAATTTTTTTTTAAATAAAAAAATCATGTATTTATATTATAAGTCTAATTTTAAATAAAATAATGTTTATGTTTCTAATTTTTGAGAAAGATATGTACATTGTGAAGGTTTCAGTACACGGGAAATAGCAATCAGGTTATATAAAGAGATACATTATCTAAAGATAATATGATTCCAGTATGAGTAGAGGGAACTATTACAAAAAGAGCCGGCCTCCGTAGCCGAGTGGTAGCGTCACGGCCTTTCATCCGGAGGTCCCGGGTTCGAGTCCCGGTCAGGCATGGCATTTTTTACACACGCTACAATTCATTCATCTCATCCTCTGAAGATATACCTTAACGGTGGTTCTGGAGGTTAAACAAAAAAAATAAAAATTACAATAAGGGTGGGGTCAAAACATTGTTGTCGAAGATGGATAGATCAGTTAATTTGTTAGTATAAATGATAATTCTGTATGACGTATGTATGAATTTATTGTCACCTGAGGAAGCGTAGAGAATTCTAAATGAAACATAGTAAATTTAATTTATAAGTTTTTGTAGTTCTCTTTTACACAAAAGATTAATAAAGGTAATATTTTCAAGTAAATATGTCTTGTTATTATTACATTTAATTCTATCCAATCAAGAGGAAAATAATCTTAGATAAATTATATTTAAGTTTACATATATATTTATTTATTTATACATACGCCATATACACGAAGATAGGTCAAAACAAAAAAGTAAAATGAAGTGAAAAAAAAGATCATTTTTTTCACATAACTAACTTTTTAACCTTTCTTTTTTCCTTTTTTTGTTTAGCCTCTGGAACTACCGTAAGGTAGTACTTCAGAGGATGAATGAGGATGATGTATGACATCATCCTCATGTATGTATGACAATGTATGTATGACAATGAAGTGTAGTCTTGTACAATCTTGAAGATATACCTTAACGGTGGTTCCGGAGGTTAAAAAAAAGAAAAAAAAAAGTGAAGGATGATTACATGGTAAACCTTTCGGGTTCAAAGGGATGAGCCCACGTTTTATAAACGGACATTATCCGTTTTCAGAAAGGAGTCATCTTCATAACACTTTAAAAGTTTATCGGAACTTTTTAAACTACTTTCTTTGTAGATGCCTATCGTTTGACGTGAAGTCGCCTGAGCGAGCACAGACTTTTTAAAAAGTCAACGTATATACGCACAATACCTCTTCCAAACCTAAAAAAAAAAAAAAAAAAAGTTTAATTTTAAGAATAGATCGGCTTAAGCTAGAAAGTTATGCGATTCATTACCGACTTTTTTTAAATGTATAGATCTTGCTTCCATTCAAACAAATATCCGATTGTTGCTGCGTTCTATTAATAATCTCTGCCTTCTAAACTGAGAAAAGCTATCAGTACTCGCATTTCTTCTTTGGTACAACCAAATAAAAGAAACGCTCATTTTAAATTGAATTTAAACACAAATGGCTAGTAATGAAGCAGTACAGCCAGTTAACAGATGATATGAGGTTATGATTTACATCAGAACAATCAGTTTTACAAGATTTGTTGTCAAGATTTTCCTTTATTTTTTTATTTTCCCTTGTACATGTGTAATTAAGTTAGACAAGATGACGAGTACTTTTAAATAAAGTCCGCAGATAGAACCTATATTATTTAGTATCACCATAATTATTATCAGGATCTCTTCTGAGTATAAGAACTGCCCGGAAGCGGATTCCTTCCATCATAATCTTTCTTTATCTGTTTAGCCTCCGGGACTAGTGTAAGGTATTACTTCAGAGGATGAAATGTATGAATGCGAAAGAAGTGTAGTCTTGTACAATCTCAGGTTGACCACTCCTAAGAATTGTGGTTAATTAAAACCCACCGGTATCCACGATCTAGTATTCAAATCCGTATAAAAGTAACTACCTTTACTAGGATTTGAACCTTAGAAATCTTGACTTCGAAATCAGCTGATTTGCGATGTCGCATTAACCACTAGAACCACTAGACCAGCCCGGTGGGCTTTCCGTCATAACCATCTCTAATCCTTACATACAGCTAAACTTTAAAGGTCTATTTCCGTTTAGATCGTCTATTTTTACTCTATTCCAACCTCTCTTTTTTTTAACCATGTACCGATCCTTCTTGAACTGTTTTAATTTATCCTTTCATCTCATGATATCTTTCAACCGGTTAGTTTTCTTATTCCGATTAAACTTTTATTCTCGTTAAATGTCGTAATGGGTTGCTGATTTTTCACTCGATCCGTCTAGTTAATCTTCTCCTCTCTTCTCAAAATTTAAAAATATGTAGTTTTCGTTTCCAAAATAAATAGAAAATATCAACTACGAGTAGTTTTTTTAAGTCATGATGGATTAGTTACATCGTTTCGTACGTAACAAATTGCGTTATTGTATCTTTTAGGATCATAATTGGAACAAATTGAATCCCGATCGAGTTTATGAAATACTTTTACATATATAAGTTTTCCGGGTAATAGTAAAGAAGAGTTTCCACGTAGGAAATTATAAAAAAGTTTTATTTTAAATTAAGATAATACAGAAAATTTCACAGGAAATTAAATAAACGTGAACATTGGAAAAGGTGATACGGATTCTAAATTAATTTTAGATACGATAATCGGTGAATAAAATCCGGACGGGCTGAGTTTTATTTCTGCTACAATTTTAATTAATCTCTTATAATTTTTCTATTATAAAATAGATAATTAAATTCGTATTTTATTATAAAAAATTTATTGTATACATTTATTCATGACAAACAATTCAGTTTACAATTCGACACGATTGATTAGATAATTTAAAATATTAATACAGAATAAACATTGTTTTATTTCGACGGTTGATCACCGGCCGAGTATCTCTCGTCTTGAATAAAATCGTATTTGACAATCTGTTTACATAATATCGTTCATTTTACAAAAACCTGATGTTATTTTCGTCTATCGTAGAAGTTCAAATATTTTATTATTATATAAAAATAAAAGTCTATAATTTTTTTTTTTTTTTTACTTTATAAATTTATTTCTTAGTCCAGTTTACTTTGAGGGAGACTCCTTTGCTTTCGATTTCTTCTAAAATTAGACTTTGTTTTCCATTTGTATTCTCATTTAATCTCTACTATTCTGTCACTGACGTCGACGAATTGATATTTGTGATGAAAAACATCTTTCATCAGGAAGATTTGGGTTCGAATCCCGATCAGATTCGGTATATTTTTATACGATGCAACAAAATTCATCTCCCATATAAGTGATTGTAATTGACAGTAAGTCTTACTTACTGTCTTGCTTACAAGTCTTACTTACTGTCAATTACAATCACTTATATGGAAGTCGCTGTTGTTTTGATAATAAATAATAGTTTTTTGTTACCCGTCTTTTGAGTTTGTAAAATTATAAATCGTTCTAACACTTGTTTTACCAACATTCCAGCCATGTTCATTCTTTCCACTGACTATGTACGAGGCTCAGATGATAATTTTACACATATATGCATAGCCTGGAAATGAAAAGAGATATTGGAATGAATAAAAGTACAATACCTTAAATACAAAATTCAATATTTATTTTTCAAAATAATCCCTGTTTACACTTTCCAACATGTGACAAGTTTTTGCATTCCGTCACTGAAAAATGCTGGCGGTTTTTCTTGGATCCAAGTATCCACAGCTTCCTTCACCTCATCGTCGGTGGTGTAATGATTACATTTGAGATCCCTCTTGAGATAAGGGAAGAAGCGGAAATCCTACGAAGCCAAATCTGGTGAGTATGGTGGATGAGGAGCAGGCTTAAATTTCAGCTCGCGGAGATCCATCAGAGAGTTTGGGCGGTACCTATCGTGCACAGATTTTACAGTATCCCAATTGCTCAATAATATGGCCTATTTAGATATTCCTGACTGAATAGCGATGCGTTGTTGGGTGATTCCCCAGTCACTTTGAAGCAAATGACTTTGGAGATCAGATTTGTGCTACAATTCATTTCCCCGAATCTTCTTTTCAGCATGGCCCGTAAATTTTCAATTTGATTCAGGTTGAGAGAGTTGCCTGGCTGCGAGAGCACTCGAATTTTTTGGTTTTTGAAGAACTCTTTTGTTTTCTTTGACGTGTGACATGGTTCAAAGTCCTGTTAGATAATGAGGTCAAGGTTCTTCTGAATAAGTGGCAATATTTATCTTTGGCATATGTTAATGTATCGGTCTTATTTCATCATCCCATCCACAGGCTAACTGTTCCTGGCTCTGTACGTGTAAAACATTTTTGGCTGGGTGTTTGGGAGCTTTCTGCAAGTGTACTAGCTCATCTGCTGACTTACGAATGTTGACTACTCTCACATCTACTACTGTAGGCTATTCTCATTTGAAAAAATGAATTTTTTCCACATCTCAGTAGTCCATTCTTTATGTTCCTTTACCGATTGAAGTCCTTTTTATTTTCATAACCTGTGTCAGTAACGGCTTCTTTCGAGGTTTCCGAGCAATCCTTCCCACTGCCAGCCATTTTCTACGATTTGTCATATCAGAAATATCAGCTTCACTTCCTGCCAAGTCCCTATTAAGATCAATAGTTGACAAACGTGGATTAATTTTGCTTTTCTTTATTAGTAATCGATCCTGTGTAGGCGTGGATTTCTTTTTCCGCCCTCATTTTCCTTTTCTCTTTGGAGAGACTGAACTTGTTTCACTAAACCTTTTCATTTACGACTTCATTTACAGTACCTAACCCCATACTACACTCAATGGAAATCTATATTTGAGTCATTTGTGTGTGTTGGGACAGAGAAAGAATTTTTTATCGCTTTCGTGTGATTATATCCATTGTATTAACTAGAAACGAATAACCAACTTATAACAGAAATTCAACAAAGAATAAGATAAAACCCACTAATTCTGTTTCTTTGGTTTACAAAAACCACTAATTCTGTTTGTATTTGAACTAACAACATAACCTGAAACACCAAACAGCAAGCAGTCTATCACAGAATGAAAATTTTCTACAACAGAACAAAAATTCTTTTGTTCGGATTAATTTTTTCGCTACTGCATTTACCTATCCCATCATCATCAGTAAATTATACGTTGAACTCAGTATTAGCTTTAGAAGCGGGCTGGCATTAAGTAATTGAATCCAGATATCTCCGTAACTAGTGCGCGCGTGCACATATTCGTACCGCACCGCTTAACGATAAATTAGATATTTTAATCGAATACCGATTTTTATATGTTTTTTTTGTATGTTTTTACAACAGATGACCACAAGCAGTTACCCCAGTATGGCACAACCGTTCAGCATGAGTCATAGTGCGTCAAATATGTCGGCCGCTGTATCGGGAATGCGTCAAGAAGCGATGGGTAAGTAATTAACATCTTTTTTTTTTATTCTCTTATGTGTAATGTGTTTATTTAATCTTCATATTACGAGTTATTTTATAAAAAATATGAATAGTACTGGTAAATCAAAAATGTTAGCTTTTATTTTCGTTAAATAACATTGTAATGGTTTCTAATTACAAGATTTAAAACACCAACAGGCTACAGAATTATTTTCTCGTTTTATAGTGTAATTCTTTGGCTTTAAGATAATACCAGAGAAATACGATAAAACAAGAGAAATACCATAATAATTACAAGTAAAAAACGTTTCTGTCATATTCATTAAATTAGTATGTTTCCGTTTTAAAGTATTACACTTAAGTCAAAACTAGTAAACATTCAAAAAATATAACTGGAAGAAGATTTCGTTGTAAAACGATCATCGGTTAATAATAAGGAATTACTGTTAAAAAATATAAAGATGATGATGAAGAATTATAATTAGTAATCTATAGCTACATAAGTAAAAGACAATCTTCGTTTTGTGTGTGCCCTAATAACTCAAAAACTAGTTAATCGATTTCGCTGAAAATCTCACTAATTATTATTATTTGTTCCGGGAGTGTTTACTCAGGACAATAACCAGGAGATTTAATCACTTAATAATTGTCTGGGAAAGTCGATATTGACATAGACAACTATCGATAAAAGTAATGACAATCGATATTCTCGATATAAAAATTTATATATATATATTAACCTCTGGAACCACCATTAGGTATTACATGAGAGAATGAGATGAATGATTTGTAGCGAATGTGAAAATGCCGTGCCTGATAAAGATTCGAACCCGGCACTTCCGGATGAAAGGCCTCGGGTTCGAATACCAGCATGGCATTTTCACACACGCTATAAATGATTCATCTCATCCTCTGATGCAATACCTAACGGTGGTTCCGAAGGTTTTATATTTACATGATAAATTATTTACAAGTAACCTAAATAAACATATCGCAAATACGATCGACAAAATTACTAGCCTAAAGCACTTGAAAATGGTCTACTGCAGGGATCAATCTTATCCCCTATCTTATTCTTATTGTACATAAATAACTTACTAAAATAAAAAAATAAAGATATAGTATCTTTCACTGATGCACTGCCTTGATTTTTCACGGGCTCCACACGGTATGAGTTTATAAGATCAGCTGAAGAAGGTCTTATAATACGTCCGAAACGACAAAATATTGGTCGACACACAATTCGAGCCAAGAGAACGAGAGAGTACAGAAGAAATGAAACAAAGGAAGATCAGTCAGTTCGTTGTGTGATCTTCTTCGTCGTTTATTCACATAACGAATTGAACGAAGTGGATTACGTATGTCAAATATAATACAAAATTTATTTAAGTCATACGCTCAAATTTAGCAAAGTGAAGCATTGCCGAGTCTACTAGTAACTAAATACGTAAGTACTAATGAAAACGCTTCAGAAAGATTATTTTATCTGTGTATATACAATAAAAAAATATTATAAAGAAAAATCATAGCCGAAAGCGTAAAAATTACCGGAAAACCGGTCTAAATTACTCACACTACCCGACTAGGGATCGCCCCTAGTCGATCCCTACTTCTTATATTGACTTTCTTACTTCCTATATAAGGTCGGATACGGATAAAATTGATTTCAAGAAAGATAAGTAAGCGTTTAATATTTATATAATGGACAGTTTTCATAAGACAAAATTTAATAAATTTATAATTCGAAAATACTATCATATATCGATTATTAGGACAGTTTTTAAAACAACGGTTGTTTTCCAATATACGTTTTTCATTAGCGATTTCCAATCAGTGTTGAATTACGACCGATATCTCTTGTTTTCCGTATTTTAAACGAGCCGTTATTCCTTTAAATGAGTTCCAATCTTTCTGTTAGTTTTGCTCTGTCCCGTTGTAAATTTCAATCATCTTTACAAATCGGTTTACAGATGTCTGCTTTTTTGACTCGCTTCGTTTTGTGTTAGACGTTTCCGATGAGAGAAATTAATTTCTTAAGGGTTTTTATAGCGACGTAAAAGGTGGTATTTAACAGTCTTTACTTTCCTATATATATATATATTAATATATAATCACCATTTTTACACATTTACTTAAATATGTTAGCCAAAATGTAAAATATATGACTAATCTTTTCGGAACTTTAATATTTTGACTTCAGATAATCAAAAAGTAGAACCGTAGAAGTTCGATAGTCTGAAAAACTGATCGCTTCGTAAGTTTGTGTTATAACCTTGCGTTTTTATGTGTGTGTTTGTAACATACATTCACTCTCCATAGAGAGTCCCGTAGGAGATATTCATCGTCTAAAACATTTCTCTTAGCGGTCGACGATTATGAAATTATCTATAAAAAGTGGATTATAAATTACAAATTTATAAATTAAGGTATTTATTTTTATACGGATTTGAATACTAGATCGTGGATACCGGTGTTCTTTGGTGGTTGGGTTTCAATTAAC
>JAAAKQ030252379.1:0-10905 GCA_010016005.3 Zanna intricata | reverse complement strand
AAAAAATCTAACTAAAAAAAGGGAAACAAAGTATGAAAATAAAGGACTAAACATCATTACGCAGTTGTAATAAAATAATGGGTGACTAATTAACTTTTAGATAGATTTAATTTAAGTATATTTTTCATGTTGTAGAAATAATAGGCATTTAAGTTCTCTAATGATTAAGTTCTCACCAGGTCCTTTATCGATAAGAAAATTTTATCCTTAAACGAAAATATTTAAATTCACTCCGGGATGGGGGCTCAGGGGGCTCTTTAATATAGAATAATTACAGAGCTCTGTAATTAATAATTAATGAATAATATTCAGAGTTCTGTAATATAGGACAATTATTATGATCGTACCGACTGCATTTAAATATTTTCGTTGAAAGTCAAAATTTTCACATTGATGCCCGTCGATTCTTCTGTATATCAGTTAATTTTTGTTCTGGTTTGGTTCCATAGCTATTTTATATTATACTAGCAAATACCCCGTTTGAATTTTGAAAATCGGAAGATTGGTTGTGAAGATATAAAATCATTTCTGAATAAACATGATTCTGTTAGATCGAGAGTTTACTTGATGGATGCAAAACATTACCTTAATTCTATTATTTATGTAATATTATTCATTCGATTGATCTTAATCATTCATACATCTATTTAGATGTAGATCAATCGAATGATTAACGAAAGCTCAATGAGCAGCTCAACGACAGATAGGTTCTGTCGTTGAGCTGCTACGGTTGGACAAATATAGATACATTCACAAGCGAGAAGTTGGCACGCTCCAATGATCCCAAGAGGACCCCGATGGGGGCTCCGCTGCGGGAGCCCAAGCGGGAAGGGCAGTAGGGCTGGGGAATCTGCTGCCACGTCTCCAGGGTGGCTGACGTTATGCCGAACGGCGATTCCGGTCACCCCTGGGATGAAGGGGGAGGTATTTTAGTGGGTGAAACTCCCACACTGTTATCTGCGCGGGCAGATTTCGGCTGTTAGGGTTTTTTCCTCCTCCTACGTAAAAAAAAAAAAAAAAAAAAAAAAAATTATTATTCAGTATAATTTATTGATTATTTAAAATTAAAACTCTGTTGAAGGATCTTCTCCTGTTACAGTTTGTAGTGTTGATAAATAAAGAATATTTATTCTAACAAATACCCATAAGTAAGACATAAAATGAATTCTATCATATTATATAACGCTATTCTATAATAAATATCTATTATTTATTAATTTTTTTAATTAGGCCTACTTCCATTATTTTGAAGAAACTAGGTTATTAATGATTCTAATATATATATATATATATAAAAACAGAACAATCATTATTTTTATCTGAAATTGTCATTTGCAAATAATTCATCTCACCATTTATACATTTATGAAATGATAGTGAATAATATAATAGTTTTAGGGTCAGAGGGATAAAACTGGGGGAAATTGGCGCTGGGTAAGCAGAGGAGAAAAGCAAACAAAATGAGATGGTTGGGAGAAGCTGGTTTTGAGATTGGTTCTCGTTATTAAAGCTGTATAATACATGAGACCATAACTTTTCACCGTCATCCACCTGAATGCCGACACCAAATTTCAACACAAGCACTAAGTATAGATATATATATATGTGTGTGTGTATGTGTGTGTGTGTGCGTGCGTGCGTGCGTGTGCGTGTGTGTGGGGGGGATGCGAATAAACTTTCAAAACTTCCTCTTCATCCAATATACGTTTACAAAATACATAATTCCTACCATTTAGAAGGTATATCATAATTGTATGAAATTTCATTTCGATTCAGACGTTTGTTTAGTTATGTTAATTCCAGTACTACTAAAGGAAAAGAAATTATTTCACTAATCGACTAATGTAAATTTTTTGGTAAGCATTATTGTATTTCTATTAAAGATCATACAAATATTTTTTGCAAACTTATTTAATTTCATAGTTTTCATTATAAAAATCTATATCTAACAAGCACTCTGTTTTTAGTAACTATTTCAAATTAAATCCATTCATTTCTATTCATAACCAATTCATCCCTATATTAAGTAAAAATTAATATAAAAATAAAAGAGAAAGGAATGCAATATTGTATAAAAATGAAGTTAATTTTAGTTTAAGATAAACATTTACATGAGGATATATAGAAGCTATTATGGTATTAAAATAAAACACATTTCTAGCTACATCAGTGGTAAACAATTTCCTATTACAAATTTTACTGTGCCTTATGACAGTTGTCATATGATTAGTAACACGCTACCAATGATGCCAAAGCTTATTTTTTTAGAAATTTATCTAGCTGAATTTCAGTGCTATGTCGCTCAGTCATGTTCTGAATAGGCGAATTCAACAAAGTATGAGAGATAATACATGTCACATGACGCTTCTTTCATTAGAATTAAAGTGTAATTATTAAAACGATTATTTTAAACGAATTGCATTTTTCAGAGAGATTGAGAGTAAGGGATAAAAAAATGTAGATCTGTGTTTATGTGAATTAGAGCATGCGCAATCGCGGATTTGCTGGTGCTATATGCGTAAAGAACTTTAAAAAGTGGTCGTAGTTTTTTTTAGTAAAAACGTGTAGCCGGCCTACTTCTCTCATAATAATATTGTACACAACTAATCGAATTTAATAATCATTTACATAGAAGCTGTGTCCTCAAAATTAGATTTTTAGTGAAATTAGGAGGATACTGAAGTTGTTCAAGAAGTATTTCTCTCTCAGCTCAGCAAAGTCCAGAAATTTCATCATTAATTTTTTTAGGCTTAGCAGTGGTTACATATTTTATTCATGTTATTTTTTTTTTTTTAATATTTTTTCAAATTCATATGATCAATATCGATATATGATGATCAAAAGTTCATTTGAGATCTAACTGATTTCTTGATGATTGAACTCGATTTTGAGCCAAGCCTATAAGTTGCTTTTCAAATCTTTAAGAAGACTTGACCCACTTCATCATGTTGTATTTGAGTGTCGGAACTGGATGATTGGAAGAGGCCTCTGCAAACAGATAACTGGGCTCCATGACGCAGACACAATTATATTATGAATGCTTTCTAGAGATGATAAGTTCAGTGTCGTTTCTGCATACGGGACGCAGATATTACTACGAAAACATAGAAAAAAACATGAAAATTTAAATACGCCAATTTTTTCTATGGCTTGTTCGGCTAGAAATTCCTAATTCAGTATATAAAGATCTACAAAGTACTAAATTGTGCTCTTAAGGATGAATTCTCACGGGACGATTCCACAATAGACAATGGCATTAAATTTAGTAAAACACATTATATATTTCTGAAAGAGTCGATATTGATATCGAAATTCAATATTATTCAAACAATTAAAATTTGTTTTATATGTAAATAGCAGTCATTCCCTTTAATTTTATTATTAGACTAATTTGTTTTTATTTATACTACTATTGTAATATAAATATTACCATCTAGTAAAATAAGTCATGCAAGTATATATTTTATAAGAAAAACATAAAATATACTAAATCAAATAATAATTTTCGATATTTACATGGACAACGGTAAAGATAAATATAATTACAATCCATATAGACAACATTAATTCGGTAAAAGGAGTTTATTTATTTGTGCGTTCGTTATTTTTTTAAAATTATTTAGAAATGAGGTTGGTGAGGTTTTAGCTGTGGTTAACATTCCAGGTACAGTTAACAATGGTACAGTTAAAATTTCATAATTTGTGATGGTTTATTTAAAGGTTTTTGTGGTTATCAAGAATAAACGAATTGATATTATTACTTAATATAGTAGTTTTTTTTTCTTAACCTCCGGAACCACCGTTAAGGTATATCTTAAGAGATGAATGAATTTTAGCGTATGTGAAAAATGCCATCCCTGACCGGGACTCGAACCCGGGACCTCCGGTTGAAAGGCCGAGACGCTACCACTCGCGCCACGGAAGCCGGCTTCATATAGTAGTTATATATATATATTACTTATTTAATTTAATTAAATATTAATTAATTAATTAAATTAATTTCAATTTTAATATTTAAGATTTATACATATATTTATTTATTACATATTGTTTTTTTTTATTGTAATTGTTGCATAGCTTTTTTTTATAGTCGCATAAACAATTACAGTTATTACGAATAAAATAACACTACATGATCATAAAAAACAAAAGAATCAACAATAAAGAATAAACAAAGACAAAACACAACAAACATAAACTAAATTATATAAATTAGACAATAACCACTAAATTGCATTCTTCATTCCACTGTAGGAGAGGAACCACAACAAACGTTTTATTTATTTTTAATAATACTTTCTTTTGTTTTAATATTGGAATCAAAAATATATTTTAACTATTACAAATGGTATAAAATTTTTGTAATACTGAGATTGCAAAACTAGAGTTTCTTAATTAAATAACTAAATATGTATAGTATTATATTTATTTTACATATTTGATGTATAAAGTATTTTTACAAAAATATGTCCTCATCTTGAAAGTGAGTGTGTATTTGTGTATTAATTCTGGAAGTGATTTATCATTAGATGTATAAGTGGGAAATACCCATTCATTATGAATTAGAAAATTCAAAGAAAACCTTTTTTTCATTTTGAAATTAATGAAATTAAAATTATGGTTATAGTTCAAAGTTTCTTCAGAGGCTTAACTGAAATTTTATTATTCCAATAATCTGGATGAAAGAATACCGATTTTTTTTTGTAACTAGTTTTGAATACCGCATTTTCATTTTGGAATTTTATTAATAATGCTGAAAACTGATTTTGTTTTCCATTATTACACATATTTCTCTCATTTTTATAGAGTGGTTAAAATAAAAATACCGTGTGATTTAGTAATAAAACAGTATGATAATAATGGTTACATCAAAATTTTCTGGAATTTATAGAGTTTAAAATTTTATTCTTTAATGAAGATGTTGAAAACCATTTTTATAAATTCAAGTTTATTTATATAACTAACAAAATCTTACTATTTTTAAAATTGTCTCTCATTGATTTTTAAAATTATCTTTAAACAAGAAAGAAAGACATTTTAAATTGTCTTTCGTTCTTATAAAAAAAAATGTTTTAACAAAAATTAAAAATTAAAAAATGATCTATTTTTTCCATTTCAAATAAAAATAGTATGTAAGGAGTAGAGGAAAAAAGTGAACTAACATTTTTAAAAAAAAGTTTTTTAAATACATCAACAAGACATATTTTTAGATAATAATACAAAAAAAAAATTGTTTTTAAGAAATTAAATTATTTTTTATACATTATATCAAAGAATGAAAACATTTTTTATACAAGTAACTCATATTTTCTCTCTCTACCGGTTTCGATCCCGGTCAAGCATGGCATTTTTCACACACGTTACAATTCATTCATCTCCTCCTCTGAAGATATACCTTAATGGTGATTCCAGAGGTTAAACAAATAAAAACAAACAAACAAGCAACTCATATTTTAAAAATACAACTTTCAAATGAATTATAAAATCTTTCTATTCCATTGATTAAATTAGTAAAACTAATTTAAAAAAAAAATCATTTTAATTGTGGAACGATTTACAACTTCAAATTATATAATAACTGATTAAAAACTTTCCCATATTATTTAGATAAAAATAATTAAAAAATCGTTAAAGGCTAAAGGTTGGAACTGGTAAAGTTAATAGATTCATGTTTTTTAACGGGATGTATTATCTCACATACCTCTGTTAAGGTTTGAAAACTTTTTTACTCTTAAAAATTTCTAATTTAGAAAAGAATGATAGAAACAGTTGGAATCGATTGTTAGAAGGAAATAAATATTTTAATCTAATTATAAAAGTTCATTTTATTGATGAATATTGTTTTGTGATTTTTTTTTTCAATTTTAATTGATGTGTTATCATATTGTTTCTTATAAGATAAACAGTTACAACAATGAGTAAATATTTATTAAGTATATTCCTTTACAGTGGTAGCGTCTCGGCTTTTCATCCGGAGGTCCCGGGTTCGAATCCCGGTCAGGCATGGCATTTTTCACACACGCTACAATTCGTTCTTAATTAATCTCATCTTCTGAAGATATATGGTGATTCCGGAGGTGAAAAAAAAAAAATTCCTTCACGTATACTTTTTTCTCATCATCTTTTACACTCGAGAGCGACGGGAACCACCTTTCGGCCTGTCGTCAGTCGGCCCATATTGCTGTGGTAGCAGATTGACCCACTGCCCCTCAATTTGGGCTCCTGCAGTGGAGTCCCCCATCGCGGTCCTCCTGGGATCACGAGGGCGAGTCAAACCCCCGCTTGTGGGATGCCAGCACGTCCCTCCTCCAATAGGCTAAACACCCCGCCCTGCTACCCTATCCTAAAAGAGGGCGACATGTGCATTTAAAAATACGCATGTTTCCCCCTTCCCCCACTCATGCAACACCACTCACACCTAAGAAGGGCCCGAATGCTTCATCGGAAGTGCCCCGATCCAGTACACTTTTGCGTGTCCTGAACCAAGACATCCTCAGCAAGCAGGCTGCCTCCCATTCTCTACTCGTCGCCACGCCTCGACCCTTGTACCCACTTTTTTTTTAATATATATGAAAATTGCCGTTACACTCTCTGATATTCTAGCTTAATTGTACTTCCATACCCTCGCCTATACCTGTTCTAAACGTAACATAACCTATTTTACCCTTGAAACTCTGTATTATTCTAGTTATGCTTTTGTACTTTATGTTTATGTAATTTTTTTGAAGTTTTTTTTTTTTCCCTGCAATTTATTAATAATGTTTGGTCAGGTCTGAGCGAGACCTGACCCCTGTCTTACACCAGGTACAAGTTGTGGACGTGCCACTACATCCTGAGCTCATTTTTTCGCTATTTCGCCCTTTCCTTATCCTACACAGTCCTGTCAGGAGGTGGGAGGAAGCCATGTGGGAACTATCTCTTATTATGTCTATCCTTATTATTAGTTCTTATACTAGTGGAATACAGCGGCCGGCCTAAAACTAATGCATATAATACATCTATTTATTAAGTAGATTTCACTTGAAATACAAACACTACAAAAATTTTTTTTTACCCTTTCTTACAGACAAACTCTACAATATTAACTTTCCATACTGAATATATCTCGGGAGGAAAGTCAAGCAATAGTAAATTCAAACATCCATGGCGGACGCGAGTATATACGCAAATTCTATGTGTATAAAAATATGTCGTGATTGATTCAATGCCAGGCAAAAACTACTAAAAATAAATAGAAGAAGATTTGTACATACGTTACTCTAACTATGCAATGCACATTAAGAAAAGATTTTTTGAAATTCCAAGATTAAGATGGAGTAAAAATTAAATAATTACATTTATTTTTTGTTTATCGGTAACAGATTAAGATATCCACTTAGTTTTGGTTTGTACATCTTTTTATGAATATCTAAAAACAAATTTCTACATTTTTTTTAAATTCCGGTTTTTAAGGGATTAAAATGGATTTTTGAATTTTTGAATTGAAAACCTTTTTTTGGCGCGTTGTGCCGGACTTTTTTGTGATAGACTTTTTGCATGGAGAAAAAAATAGCTGACTCGTAATCAAAAAAACGTCACGAAACGTTAGCGTTTCGTGACGTGCATATATATAGAAGAGAAAGACATGGAGTGAGAATTTATACGTTATATGCGTATAATATATATAGAATAGAGATGCTAGAAAAAATCGATGATCCGTCGGTGATTCCTGATAAACTTCTCTATCTTTTTCTCTCTCTCTTTCTGTATACTTACGCATATGTGCATATACGTTAACATCAACTTACATTAAAGAAAGACGTTGATTCCACTTTCTTTTTCTCTCTTTCTGTATACTTTCTGTATATAAGTAAGCATTAATACGGTATAGAAAAACTGTTGTAGATATTTGGAGCACGTTGCGGTATAGATAAGTTTGTGTATACCTATATGTATTGAAGTATTTGCTAAGTTTTTTATATAAAATTAATTTTAAAATAATTTTTTAAATTCAGTGTAACAATAATATAGCAAAATATTAACATTTATTTAATAAAGAAAACCAATTTACTTTTTAATTATTTAATTAACCATTACACTAAATTATAAATAGATTTCCTAAGTAGTGTATTAAGTTCTTAAAATGAATAATCATATACATTAAAATCAGCAATAGAATCAAATTATTAACGAATTATGAGTATTCATTGTTTTAAGTCTTCACTTCTGTTGGCCAGTCCCGCGACTGACTACTTTTTTTATCAGAACCAGACTACTTTTTGAATTTATCGTTGACAAAAGAAGGTATCAATCAACTTGGTTTTTTGTGAGTGCAAACTACATGTGAATATCTAAAAACCGGTTTCAAAATTTGTTGAATTTTGGCCTTGCAAGGAATGAAAAAAGATAACAGTTTTGAACAATGATTGTAAAATTTCCTCATTTCCGACTATATAGAACGATATATTCACTGGATTTGGACTTGAAAGTACTTTTTAAAAAGATACCTATTTTCGGGTAGTTGTTTCATTCCTATGTTTTAAGGAGTATGATGGTATATGGCGCGGGGGCTCTGACAACACAGCTACTGCCATTGTTACTCTGTATGCGTGACTTGACTGGCAGTTCCTTCCTCCGGTTACTAGGCGAAAAAAATATAAAATGAAAAGAAAAGAAAACTGATAAATATATATCAGTTACATATACATATATATATACACACACACACACACACACACACAAATAACACACAGGTTTTTTTTAACCTATAATCTAGGATTTTGGGAGTAGGGGAATATAAAACATGTGAGAAATGCCAAGAACCAGAAGGACCATTATATTACTTATAGTAGGAATTTTGTTTAGTTTATAAGTGCCTCAAAAGTAGAATTAGAATGCAAAACATTTTACATTGATTTTGCAAACGGGTTTAAAACTTTTATTGAAAATAAGAACTAATAAATTAATTAGCATAAGATAAATATACCGACTGTTGAAAGGTTAATAAACCTTACCTATAATTAATGCTTATACATCTCAAAATGTCGAAAATCATTTTGAATTCAAGACACATTATAATATATAATATTTCAATGTCTTTTGAAGCTAAGATCATCTTAAAGTGACTTTTTCTTTTTAAGCAGCTCGTTGCTAATAATTTATTTTACATACCCAATTACGCGTTTAGTTAAACTAATCCTTTTTTTTTAATGTAAAATGTATTCTTTCGTCGTAAAACCTTTAACGACAAAATTTTTTTAATTATAAAATTAACAATCTCTAGATGCCTAATAATTATATAATATATAATTATATATTATATAATTAAGCCAATAAAATATATATTTTTGATAAATAATTATTTACTAAGAGTTAATGTATAATTTTTTCTAAAAAAATTTTCATTTTGAAATTAATTGAAACAGTTAATTTTATTATATCAACTAGTTTATAAAAGTTTTTAATAATTATTTTTCTGATTTTTTTTTTTTTTCTTCAATTCACTGATTGTCTGCATTATTTAAAATATTTAGTACAAAAGCTTTTATATCTGTTTCTTAAATCTGTGTATTTGATAATAGCCCGTTTCTTTCTTTCAGTAAGTACTGTATATTTCAAAAATGTTTGATTAGAAATAAACGAAAAATGGAAGAAGGTTTTTATTTTTCTTTCATTTTTACTAAAATATTCTACTACAAAGAGGGTGGTAATAATTTTTTAATAAAAAAAATTAATAGTGTCTGAAAGCATTAACTTGTATTTAATAAATAACAATTTTTTGTTTTAATACTTATTCATTACATTTCTTTAAAAGTAATGAGTTGCAATTATCAAGAACTGGCTTACATTATAAAATATGTACAATTTATTCCTTATAATTTTGTTGGTAGTATGTGTCATCGTATGAATTACGTGGATCGCATTTCTTATTATTATCATTTCCATTTGAATTAAATTGTGACTTTCTTACATTCCATACAAGTGCTTGTCTTACTGTTCCCATTCCCATAAAATAATCCGTCGCTAATATATTTGTTTTTAAGCCGAACTCCCCTCTCATAAATAAATAATATATAGTTTCAGCAGTTGTTTGGGCAGCATAATCCAGTCCAGTTTTCAGGCTTCTCACAACAGATTTGGTTTTTTTTTGAGTAGTTAATTGTGCCATTATAGAATAAGCAATATCTTTCGGCCTGCAAAAATATAATAATTTTTAAATTTACATTTGAGTAGTTCAAATAAATAAAATACAGATAAATATTTACGACAATAAGGGAAGACAAGTGTTCATTGAATAAAGAAATACAATTTAAAAAGCTGAAAACGGTTGTAGAAACGTTCCGTCTCATGGCTTTTTTCTGATGCACAGCTGACACACACATACACATACAACTTAATTAAAAATTTTTATCATTTTATTTAAATATAGTATTTTTTGTTTATTTAATTGAATGATTATAACTTAAGCGCCAGCGCATACAAGATTTTATTCGCGTGGGTGCGGCGGTACTAGCGGCCATTTTAAATATTTTTTTATACTTTAATTATTATTCATTATTTAATTATACCAGTCTACTGTTACGTCACAGCATTGTAGACAACTACAAAAATGCTACGTAGCGCTACTTGTAGTGAGTGTGGGTACTAATGGCACAGTATACCCACTTAGCTGTTAGTTTATTTAGAGAACTTTGGGGGAGGTGAACAAATTTTTTTGGAAATATTATTTTTTAATTGTTACCAAATGTAAAGAAAAATCAGACAACAAAGGAAAATAAGATCGTAATTAGGTGAAATCTCGAGGTACTGAGGGCGAAGAGAAACGACACCCTCAGTTTAGTTTTACCTCTGTGTGTGTGTGTGTGTGTGTGTGTGTGTGTGTGTGTGTGTGTGTGCGTGCGAGAATTTTAAGAATTAAAGTGTGTT
>JAAAKQ030252357.1:0-10906 GCA_010016005.3 Zanna intricata | reverse complement strand
GTGGCACAGACATTCGGTCTTATGCTCTAGGGTGACCGAATGGGGTGGTGGCGGGAGAAATACCAGCAAACCAAAATGATGATGACGATAGCCTAAAAATGGCCGTGTTGCAGTGGCTGTTAAATCAGGCGGCAAAATTTTATGATGATGGAATACAAAAGTTTTTGGTTTGGTATGATAAGTGCCTGAATATTAATAAGAGAGATCATATTGATAAGATATGCGCCAAATATATGGGCCTTTGCTACCCACTTAAATAATAAAACTTTTAATAATCATCCTTTGGCTGCATTACACGAACGTCGTGTTACCTGTTGTAAACCAGCCAGAAAAAGGTATCACAAATTAACAAGAAAATACCAAATTTCTTTAGAGAAACGTCAGTAATTTCAATAAGTGAAATACTGCCATGGCTCTTTTGCAGCGGTAAACACAAGATTGAACCTCTCCCATTGAAAAATAAAAGAAGAGCCAGCAGTAATCATTCAATAGGAATTTTTATCAACGTCTGTAGTTACGAAGAATACATAAAAATGCATACTGATGGTTCTATAATCGGACACGATGTTGGATGCTCCATACATGTAAATGGAGAAGCCCATTCTGGAAGCTGCTAGATATGGCAAGTGTTTGTACAGCAGAACGTATTACCATACAGCAAGCTCTTCGTTACTCTGAACATTTCTTCGAAGAAAGAGTGCTTATATGTTCCGATTCATTAACTGCACCTACTGCAATTCGGAACAAGAACATTAGGGAGGTCCTTATCGCAAACATACTGTCTATTTTATATGTTTTAAGTAGACAAGGACTGCGATGTTTATTTGTATATGCTCCAGGGCATGGTAGTATTGTAGAAAATGATAGCGTTGATGAAGTTGCCAGAACGGCGACAATCTGCGATAACTTGGATATAATCCTTGTACGAGTAACTGATGTTAAGAATTGTCTAACTAATACAACAAGAAGCTGGTAGAGTAATGAATGGAGAAGATTAAATACGAAAATAAACGCATTTAAAATTTCTCCATATAAATTGGAAGAGTGACGTGAAGCTTACTCGCCGAGAACAAATGGTGGTGACCAGACTTAAAATCCTCTGGAATCAGCTGATTTCGAAGTCGAGAGTTCTAAGGTTCAAATCCTAGTAAAGCTTTTATATGGTTTTGAATACTAGATCATGGATACTGGTATTCTTTGGTGTTTGGGTTTCAATTAACCACACATCTCAGGAGTGGTCGACCTGAGATTTTACAAGATTTCATTTCATTCACATTGATACATATCATCCTCATTCATCCTCTGAAGTAATACCTTATGCTAGTTCCAGAGGCTAAACAGAAAAAGAAAGAAAGACTTAGAATCATTCACACATGAATAACAAATTCATATTTGTTAACCGGCGAAGAAAGACCAATGTGCTGTGTGTTTGTAATAAAGCACTTAGTCAGGAATCTAATGAAAGATACTATATTTGAGGACTTCAGAAAGAGGTTTGGTTAATCAAATAACATTACTGCATAGTTGGAAATGGAATAGAAGAAAAAGTATTTGCGTGTTTACACGCTAGTGGACACTAATTAACAAATATATAAGCAAATTAAAGCTGTGTTAAGGAATCACTAAGTGAAGTACTTTAATTCTATTGATATGAACATTTTTTAATAATACTGTTATTGTGAAGACATTCATTTCTCATTTTGTTTTTGTGTTTTATATATTGTTTAATTTTAATACCACGACCCATTGCACGCTATACGTGTTCTCTGTGTCTTTAAAATATGCCTAAATATTTTTTGATGTCTTTTGGTGTTTTTAAATAAAGTGATAGGGTTCTTACACCCTTACATATGATGAACAGGTAGTGATTTAAGCCTTATTTTAAAGAATGTGACGAGGGCTAATGACTATAGAAGTCGATTTACATATAACCCCCCCACCAAAAAAAATAAATAAATAACAGTAACAATAATGAATCATTTTATATTGAAACGGTTTTTTTTTAATGCTTTATTACATTTGAAAAATACAGGACATATGCTTAGATTTAATACATCATTTACTACGCAAATAAAAATCATAATGTTAGTATTTAATTTTGTTCGTAACCCACATTTCTACTTCAGGTTTATACTCCAATAAAAATTATGAACTATTAGAAAGCTAGTCGTCGATTTTTCTTTCTTGCCATAAAATCTAAAATTTCATCAGATTCACAGTACTAGAGATAATGGATATTCGGCAAATATTATTTATTGCAGTAATCCAATACCTCAACCACTTCTAGATGGCATTTTAAATTTAATGTCTTCATCTTCTCGCACCAAATAAGATACTCCACT
Organism: Zanna intricata; assembly: GCA_010016005.3. NCBI lineage: Eukaryota > Metazoa > Arthropoda > Insecta > Hemiptera > Fulgoridae > Zanna > Zanna intricata. Next base: position 8,564 of record JAAAKQ030252357.1, on the reverse strand, counting down.
TGGAGAACAGATTCAGAAGATTTATTTTTATAATAGATCGTTAAATATTTAATTCAACCACTTTTTTAGCAGTAGCTGAATCAGACAAAAGAACTTGAAAACATTTTGAAGATTCTTGGAACGCAATCTTGCTGCCTACGCATATGTTTGGAATATGATAAGCAAGTTTTGCATTTCTGGCATGTGTAAAATCCACAATAATCAATTATTTTTAAATATTGCGTCAGAGTGAGGTGTGGCCCTCACACTTCGAGTAACGGCGTTACTCTTGCAGGGTAGAGAAACAGTGGGTTAAGGTATATTGGAGGGGATTAATGTATAGGGAGATGATTATGTCCCGATTTATCACAAATTTTGTGAAAATAATTTTGAGATTTTATAATTACGAAAATGTAAAATGCTAAAAATTGATTTTTGGACCCAGCTTGCTAGATTTAACCCCTGAATGACAAAGTCTAATAATTGATGACAAAGGAAAGGCCGTAGAGAGACTAGTTGCTGCTAGATTATCGGAAGAATTAAGATTGGGTCAGGATATTCATCCAAATCAACTGATTTGGATAACCAAGTAACTACCTGGTTACTTGGGCGGAGATTCAGACAGGGAACATGGCGCAAGAGGGGATTGCCACTCCTGATTTTGCTGGATGTCAGGAACACTTTCGGTTCCGTGGCTTGGAGTGCTATAATGACTGCGTTACAGATCAAAGGCATTATCCCTTATTTGAGGAGACAGGTCAGGGCTTTTTTGCTGAACAGGAGGATCATGGCCGACTCTGAAGGAGGAGGAGTTATGTTCCATGCCTCTACTAGTGGTGTTCCGCAGGGCTCCGTTCTCGACCCCCTGTTATGGAACATTGTTTACGACGGGGTTCTCAACTTGAGGCTGCCGGAAGGGGTCGAGACGGTGGCTTATGGGGATGATTTAGCAGTTCTGGTCGAGGGGAAGAAAGAAGTTAAAATCCAGGACAGAGGCAATGAGGCGTTAAGGAGAATCCAGGAATGGATGACGGAACAGGAGCTGGAATTGGCTACAGCCAAGTGTTACGTTACCCTGACTGGTCGTAGAAGAATCTCTCAGATAGACTTACGGATTGGACAGCATCATCTCCAGTCAGTGAGCAAGTTGAAATATCTGGGAGTAACCCTGGATCGAGGTCTTCGTTTCTCTGAGCATGTTATTATGTGCTTTAACAAAGCAGAAGGAACGATCGCGGCTCTGAGGCCTATACTGTCGTTAAAACGACAGTATAGGCACTCCTAGAGCGTCAAAGCGTCTACTCATTGCGTCCGAGGTGACGGTAACAATGTTATACGCGGCACCCATCTGGTGTTCTGCTATCAGAAGGAAATGTTATCTGCGGAGACTCATCAGTATCCATAGGAGATCTCTTTTGGGGGTGGCATCAGCTTACAGACAATTTCTTACGAGGCCGTATGCACAACCACTGGAGTTCCACCCATAGATCTAACCATCTGGGAGCGGAGGGACAGGCATGGAGGCTTGAACAAAATGGAGTCCAGGAGTCAGGTTCGAGCTAAATGGAGGTCTAGGAGGGCCTCAGCTGGGAAGGCTGCTGGGACTAAGAAACTCACAAGAACCTGGATGCCTGGTGTGACAGAACACATGGAGAGATAGACCACTGCATCACACAAATGCTGAGTGGGCATTGGGATTTTGAGGCCTACATTTACCGGATCGGTAGAAGGGTTTCTGCCAACTGCATGTTTTGCAACGGGCATGACGATGCTGAACATACACTTTTTGTTTGTGTAAAGTGGGAAGAGGAACGAAGGAAAAGCAACATGCTAGGGCTCACGGCGGACACCCTGATCGTCTTTTTATTGGAGACAGAGAAAAATTGTCAGGACTACAGCCGCTTCTCGGCTGTGGTGCTGCGTGCTAAGATGGGGGAAAGCAGAAGGCGAGGGTTTTGATTACACAGAGGCGGGCTTACAGCAGTAGAGCCAAGACAGGAGCCGGACGACGAAGTTGGTGGGAAGGACAGCCTCCTGCTGTGGTTCCTGCTGTAAACAAGAACTGAAGACAGTATGCTAAGAGCAAGGTTAGAGGACCTGAGTTCACTTCGGAAATAGACAAGCAGAAAGCTGAAGAAAGAAAACGATGAAAGACATAGAAAAGCTCACTGAGTGGTGAAGAATCTGACTGGAGGGGGAAGGAGCGACGGACAGCCCTCTGCTGAGTTGTCACGCATCTGGGCTTGCTCGGGTAGGTGGCGATGAGGACGCACGGGGACTCCTGACCCTCTGATCCCAAAGGCACCTCCCCGAGGCTGAGTAATTGCTTAATTGCGGGTCCGGTCTTGGGGAGGAGGAGAACGGTGAGGGAGGTTTAGTCGGGGTGTGACTAGGGTGTTTTTACACACACCCTGTTGCAATGGTTAGAGAAACAAAATGTTGAATTTCATAATCTCAGATAGGAAAATAAACTGGTTTGAATATGTACTATGGAAGAAATAAGTTTTAAGAGGTGTATTATAAACAGAAGTAAAAGAAATTTGTAATAAAATAAAGTAGTCAAGTTTGTCGATGATTTAAGAATACAGTATCTCAGTAGCATGAAAAATTTAAATAGAATATCAATATACAGGAAAGATTAATCTACAAATATTTTTATAATCTAGCAAATAGTTTTACATTTATAAGTATTTAACAGTTTACTCAACAGTTTAAACAGTTTTATGAAAACTATTATCTAGCGGTAAGATGAATAATACCTTACAATCATGGGATTAATAAAAATCTACATAAAAAAAAAATCAGAGTAATTAGTTGTGTAAATCGAATAAATTTAGTAGAGCGTTTTGTTAATATTATATAGGAAACATGATATAGGAGACATGATATAATGATGAAATATTGTATGATTTTACAATGCTACAATTTTATGATTTCACTAATGTTCTGTAATTAAATTAGTCATAGTTTTTTATAACAAGTTTTAGTTCGTCTGGTAAATAACAATTACAATAGTTATACTAGTAAGTACATATACATGATATATATACTATATATATGTACTAGCTTTCCCTCATCGCGGTTTCGTCCTCGATATCAATGAGGCTTCCCTCAAAATATTTTTTAATAGCAAACTTAGGTATTTATAAATAAAAATTATCTAATAAAGTATATTGTTTTAGAATTTCAATAAATCCACTTCACACTTGTATTAATGAACTTCTTTGCTTTTTTTATTGTAGTGCTAGAATGAATAAGCTGAACTTACTCTAGAGCAAGCCACATAAAATTTTTCGTGAGAGAAACAGTCCTCTTTTAAATCAATGCCCGCCATATTAAATTATTGTCCTCGACAGTAATTGATCATAATTTTTAGTATTCACGTGGCGTCTTTACCCACTCGCTATGGTATTTTCCCGTCGCGGTGGAAGAATAATTAGCCCCGTCTGATCAGAAGGATTTAACTTTTAGACCCCGTTGTGTGTTCATTAAACTCGTGCTCGTGAGAATAATAATGATAAATATATATTAAAGCCTTTTCAGTGTATAAAAAATATCATTGTATCATTTTTTCAGAGCAACAATTTGCTCATTACAGGCCTCGAAACTTTGAATGATCTAAGATTGTGGGTTTTAAAACAGTTGGTCTCCATTTTAAAAATATTAATTATAACTGTTTACCTGTAACAGTACTGGTAAAAATGAATTTTGTTCGGTTCTTAATATTACCCGACAAACACACTAGAAGATAACCGTACTCCGTTTCTAATTCTTTTTTTAAATGTTCTGATTGCTTTTGTTTTATGTTTTTTTGGTTATGTATCCGAAGGCAGGTGTAGCCAGTCGCGATGCGCTTACAAAAAAAAAAAGATGTTGATAGAACCGTCGCGCCGTACACCATCGTACCTCTTAAAAATCGAAATTAAAGAATCCTAAAACTGGTTTTAGATATTTATGTGAAGAATATTTACAAGTTCCAGTATAGTGAATATCTCAATATAGAATAGTCGGAAATGGGGAAAATTTGCAAGAATTGTTAAACGTTTTTACCTTTTTTCACACCATTCAAGCTTGAATTTTGAATTTTAAAATATTTACATGGAAATTACACATACAAATGATAAAGTTGATATCTTAATCTGTTAATGAAAAATTAAAAAATAATTTAAAAAATAACCGGGTTTAAAAATAAATCGAAAACCATTTTAATTCTGACATATATGTCAATATTATTTGTTTTAATTAATATTGAACAAATAAACTCGGAATTAAAAATAACAAATAGAAATAAATTTTTAGACATTTACATGAACATTACACACGAAAAATCAAGATGATACCTTTGTTACAGAGAATTAAAAAAAAAAAAATTCATTGTTACTTCATTTTAATCCTTTCAATTAGAATTTCAAACTCCTTTCTTGTTGTGCACTTATACCGTAAGAAGAACATATATACAATTTTCATTAATTTGCCTTCAGTAGTTTTTGCTGAGTGTTGATGAATCAGTCAGTCAGGACAAATTACTTTATAGAAACAGATATATATATATATACTTGTTTATTATTTGCTTATTTGTTTATTTTCAATGCATTTCTCAGTAGCATCATTGTTGGAAACAGTTACTTAAATTAAACTAAAAGTTAGATTAAACTCGATTGAACTATTTTTGTTTGATAAAAAGTTAAGTTTATTTGAGGTAGTTTTGTTTGGAATGAGAAAAGTCGTGAAGAAAATGTGGAGTAGCAAGAGAATGAGAAAAAAAGGTCACGTGATTCGAGTCTTGAAATCTACTAGATATAGTAGTATTCCGAACACTTCTTGTTCTGTTCTTGATTTTTGCGCCGTTAAAAGAAAGGAAGTGATCTTTGTCTTGGGCCGCAGTATACATTAAGTTGTTAACAGGGAGTACAAACAAAAGGACATGTCAAAGGAGTAGAGCTCCAACAAGTAGCAGCGTGCGGTTCGTTAGAGCTTCTTCGCCCCCACAAGCTATATATCTGTTCCTTAAACCTACTGTACTATAACCTCTCTCACTCTTGGTGAGAGAGGATTGCTACTCCAACTAAGCGCGTTATTTCGCTGATTGGTCTGGCTCCTCAAACAAACCACAAAAAACTGAGCAGTTCGTTTGTTCGTCCACTTTAACTTTAACTGGGTAATATCTGTCGTTTTCATTGCTAGAATTAAGTAGAAGTTTCCAAAGTGTTAGCGAAAGCTATACTAATTTATTTAGAAAAAACTTTGCTATTTCTGATTTATTACTAGTAAAAATATAAATCAACTGTAAAAATATAACTGAATTTTCATTTCTGTTGTCTTATTAAAGCATTTCAAAAAAAATTCAATTTAAATGTATTCACAATTATAAAATAAAATTTGAATGAATAAAGTAAAATTTAGCTGCTGAAACGCAGCAGTAAATGTGTTTATGTTCAACTGATGAATAAAAAATGATAATCTAATACGTTATTTTTATTAAAATATAAGCAAAATAAATTTACATGCTTACCGGGCTACTGGTTAACTCATCGACGCAAATCAGTTTTTTAAAAGCAGATTATTCAATTCGAAGGTTCTGAGATTCAAATCATAGTAAAAGTTAATTGCTTTTATACGGATTTGAATACTAGATAATGAATATTGGTGTTTCTTAGTGGTTAGGGTTCAATTAGTCACTCGTCTCAGGAATGGTCGGTCTGATACTGTACAAGAATCCACCTGGTTTACATGTTATACATAACATCCTCATCTCACTGCCCTAAGGGGAGAGTTGTTTATTGCTCACTGCTTGAAAAAATTGCAACTATATATAAGGAAAAATATTTTTTGCAATTCAAAGCTTAGAAAAGTATTTACAAAGAAACTATTTGGAGAATAGTTTAATTTAAAACATTTCATTATAAAATTTTTAATGTAGTTAAGGAATTAGATAGAGGTAAATGGTGGAGGGTGCCTGGATAAATAGGAAAGTATGAAGACCGAGATCCGGAATCCGGAGGAATCTGCAGGAACTTCGTTTTAAGTAAAACTAAGTACAATTACATGATTTATTCTAGTTTTAGTAAAGTTGAATTATAGAAGACTTCTTTCGATTACTAGTTCTTACCTAATATTAGACTTAAAATTTCATTGATAGGAATTAGCCAGATATTATTTTTAAGAAATTTTTCAATGAAGTTAAACTATGGCAAAAAATGATTCTTAGAAGAGATTGTAGATAGTTTATTTTTACTTTCCTGTTTAATACGACATATGCGGTTACAGGAGGTAAAAGCCGTTAGAGGAACTTACAGGAACGGGAAATTAGAGAGATCGGTAAAAAAAGGCCGGCAATAATTGCATTACTTTCCCGGCTACGTTAATTTCAATTCTAAATCTCAAAATAAATAATTCATCTTTAAATTTGGGAGCTCTCCAATCAGGGGAGGAGTATAGAGTTATTTTAGTGATTTATCGTTTTGAGCATTAAAGATTTGGAATTGCAAAAAATATTTACTTTTTTCATTTTGGGGTTCCTGTACTCAAGGGGAAGCATTAGATTAAATCAATTTTTATGAAAATAATCCCTAAATAATGAAAATAAATTGAAACAGAACTTTTTAAAATTATTTAAATACAAAGATATAACCAGAATTCTAAATAAATAAACATGTAATTTTCTAGAAAGGGGATGAAAAATCTTTTTCAAGAAACACTAAACAGTAAGGTCCCCAGTTAGCCTTGCAATAGCTAAAAAAGGCTATATTTTAAGAAAATAGAAATGCTGATATTAACACGGCTAAAACTTTACTCTTTCCTACAAATAACACAGTAAATAATTTTTACACTTAACGTTTGTACATCCTATAATTTATTTTTCAAGGAAGAAGATAAATTATAAATATTTTAGATGCATTTAATAAACATATTGAAAGTACTTCAAATTACTTTCTACCCTCATGCTAAAGGTGGGTAAAAATTACTGTCCTGATGATTCTTAATGTAGGATAAGATGATACAAGGAACAAAGTTAATGAGTGAAAAACACGTTTGTAAATTATCAAAAAATAATTAACGTTTTCTATTTGAGGAGTGGAGGGGTAGTTACCATACATTTACCATCTGATATTTGATATCACTTTCAACCTTGAAGTAAATTTATTTACAGGAGTATTATAAAACAAATATCTAGCCAATAGATAAAAACAACGAAATGATCAAGAATTACAAAAAAATTCTTTAGGGTAATTTTTTGACATACACAAATATTTTTGTTCTATTAGATATTGTAATATTTTAAAATAAAATAATAGTATTTTCTATAATTTAAAAAAATCTTCTCGACTTTACCTCAGAAGTAGAATTTTATTTTAAAAAGCAACAATCAGTTAGTTACTAGAAGCTGAATGATCAAAAGATGGTAGCTCATTAATGAACAGCCATCTATAATTCATTATGTGCCAAAGAAGAGTACAACCTGTTTACAACAATTAAGGTGCTGCATACGTCAGGCTGCGGAATTGACAGCTCACTAAGCAAATTTATTAGACTATATTAACACAAACAAGTGACATAATTGGTACAACACAACCTATTTTGTAATTAATAATTAAAGACGTTTGATACTACGCCATTATCAACATTCATGCAATGATAAACCATCTCCATTCTATTCATTAACCAAGTCAAATAAACAATTAAATTCGTTTTATTGAATACAGTGTTATTTCTTTACGTTAAATATTAAAATTGATCAGTTTTACTGTAGTTACGAAGTACATTTCAACAAATTTAACGCTTAACATCAAATAATAAACGAAAAAAAACTATACGAGTGTTAAAAAAAGTGTTTTATGACTGTAAAAGTATGATTTTTCCCCATTTTTTTTTAGCTTATTAATAACTTCTTAAGTGGGTGGATTTTCTCTGCAGAATTTCAAATGTTGTAACATTTTCCAAAATATTTATAGTTTAATTTTCTTTATACAAAATGAAGTATAATTTTTCAGTGTTGTAGTATCTTATTGTAAAAAATTACTAAATGTCTTAAAAAGTGAACTGTTTACAATATGTTGAAAAAATCTATTAAATACAGTATGCTTACTGAATGATTATAATATAACTAACGGAAATAACTCACTGGAAGACAAGTTGAAAATTTGACTATGTTGTATTCTTTGTAAAACTAGAAAAATAAATAAGATAAGATTATTTAAAAAAACAAGATTCACAAAAAAAAAGGAGGACAGTCATTACAATGTATAATTTAATATTAATCCTGCTGTTCTGTTCGGATCATATTGACCCGAAAACATTTTTATTTACTTATAATTTTCCTCCCGTCAATGATATAAGTTTCTGATTCTATGACTTTGTATCTCTTATAATTTGGGACAGGCTCTTCTGAAACATCAAATCACTATTGTTGGCATTATTCGAAAAAATAAAAAAGAAAGTACAAATGACAAATAAAGAAGTTCACAGTTCAGCTTTAGAGAACATAAATTTACATTAGTAATTTATGTTCCAAAGAAGAACAAAAATGTTGTACTGATGAGTACGTTGCATAACAGAGTGAAGATAAGTTCAAGACCTGACAAAAA
>JAAAKQ030252346.1:0-10906 GCA_010016005.3 Zanna intricata | reverse complement strand
GGGTTACAGAGATGGGAGCATCGCTGGGAGAAGTGTGTAGAGGTACAAGGAGACTATGTTGAAAAATAAATAAAAAATTTCTAAAAAAATGTCTTGTATCTTTCTTAGGTCGGAAACTTTTCAGACCACCCTCGTATGATAGAATCATTCAGTTGTCAAATCTATCAAGCATTATGTAGATGGTAATGTAAAGCACCATTTATGAAACACGGTATATGGTGATGTAAAATATAAGAAATGAATGCGGTATACAGAAATGAATTTGAATTAATTAATGCTTGTTGTATACAACATCAAGAAGATTTTGAGTAAGTTAAATTATAGGATAAAATTGTCGTTATTACCCAATCAGCACCTGTTTTGTTGGTATGAAGGTAATATTTTGCTATTAAAAGACTCAATCAAGTAATGATCTGAGTCATAGTCTAATTGAATTTAGATACAGGAAGAGTTTTGTTTTGGAACGTTCGGTGATAAGAGGAAGGCGCGGGGATCGCACTTTCGCGATTCTGTTAATTTGATAGTTGAGGGTTCTAAGTTATGGCAGGTGATCGTGGTTGGAAGAGGTAGTAAGTTGTGTAAAGACACTGATGGAACTGCCAGCCGAGGCATTTGCATCAGTGGCATCCTTATATAGGCCAAACTGATGACTGTGTCGTGTTACCAAGATTAAAGGTCTTTAAGACCTTAAAGACCCATCAGAGCTAGGAATGGAAAACGAGGTGTGGCGATTGGAATCGTTATAAAAAGGCGGGTGTCTTCCCCTTCAGGGATCAGCACGTGTACAACATAAATAAAAGAATACCAGCATTTAAGTGAACGTTGATATAGTGTTAAATGTTCATGAAGGAAATTTGAATTGTTTAAAAATAATCTGCAAAAAGGAAATATGACTTCTGGAAGGCTGCATCATACCACACTATGTAAATTTCTACAATAATATTACTCGTACTAGAACAACAGAAACAGAAAACGGAATATTAAAACAATTGTATAAATTTGAATTTTAACAAACTAAAATTTTATAAAAATTTAGATCTCTTTCACAAAATCACGTGAATTCTGTTTATCACCGTCTAAATTTAATCATCACCCTTTCTGGTGGTTAATTTACTTTAAAAAACCTAACTAACTTTCTCGAAACCTTTTTCTTTCTCTTTTTCTGTTTAGCTTACGGAACTACCGTATGGTATTATTCACAGGATGAGTGAGGATGATATATATGAATGTGAATAAAGTGTAGTCATGTACATCTCAGGTCGACTACTCCTGAGAAATGTGATTACTTCTGTGAGACCCAACCACCCCAAAGAACACTGGTATCCACTATCTCTCTTTTTATCTGTTTAGCCTCCTAACTACCGTAAGGTATTACTTCAGAGGATGAATGAGGATGATGTGTATGAATGAGAATGAAGTGTAGTCGTGTACTAGTATTCAAATCCGTATAAAAGTAATTACTTTTAGTAGAATTTGAACCTTAGAACTCTCGACTTCGAAATCAGCTGATTTTCGATGTCAAATTAACCACTAGACCAGGCTGATGGGCTTAACTCTCTCGAAAATAATGTTTTAAATCACCACGTTAAAAGTAACTTTAGTGGTTTTGTGTTCTTGTATGTTTTTTTTACTTAATGTTTATATCTATTATCAACTAATTTTAAATTTTTTTCCTAAAAATTAGGAAGAAATGTTCACAAGGGTACTCTTAATTTTATTTTTAGTTATCTAAGCAAGCCTGGCAAGTGATTCTTGTTATTTTGTAGAATGATACCTTTTCAAGAAAGCAGAAGAGGTGACTGCTGTTTTATGCTAGATCGTACACTATTATTAAATTCCATTTAATTACATTACTTAACACATGTTCTTTTACAGCATAACAAATGTATATACATAATACAGCTGAACTTAAATAGTTATTTTATTTAATTAATACAGTTATTATTGTTGTTTAAAATCCAATTATTAAGTTTTATGGTTATGTTACTATAAAACTTAATAGTAGAAAAAACAACAAAATTTGATCTAAATTTGAAATTTTTTAATTCTGGAAAAACTAAATTACATTAACAGAATAAGATATAATTAATAAATTGAAAATTTATTTCAACAGTTTTAAATTTTTTTCCTTAAATTACTATAAGGTAATCTGATAATACGGAATAATTTGATAATACGGAATCATTCAGAATTAAAATATTGCTGATTACATTGAGCCGAACCATATTATCTTGAAAAACATAATTTTTCAAGCACTTTTTACATAACATTATTAATTAGTAAACTGCCTAAGAACGTTAAATCGATATGAAGGAAGAAACTAGTAAATTTTTTATATTTACTGTTTAAAAACTTTGTGTGATTACTTAAAATAAATATTATACCATAAAAAAATACCATATAATCAAAAAAAACCTAACAAAAAAGAAATTATATACTAGAAGATTAAAAAAAAAAATATGTTTATGTTTTAAGAAAGAATTAAAAAAATTTAAAGAAGAATGTTTATATTTTTAAAAGAAATATTAATAATGAAAAAAAAAACTAGAACAAAAAGAAATTATTTTTTCTAAAAGAAAATAATGTTTAAAAGAGTTGCAAAACAATAAAAAAATATAACAGCAAGTTGATATAATGTATAAAAGACATAATAAAGACAATATTGACTTAAATACAAAGCAAAGACAATCCATCAATGACGGGAGATAAAATAAAACGCGGCTAGGCTAATGTCGCGACGATACGCCGCCATATTGATTGTAGCGTCATGGCAACCGAAGCACGTCTGACCAAAGGATCTGGACTGTATAGATCTGGCAGACTTCCCTTACTAATTAAATATTAAATAAGACTACAATACAGTTGGCTGTGAACTTTTACTTTTTTTACCACTGCATAGATTGTTATTAAATATAAAAAAAAATAATAATAATAAAAAAGAAGGTTTTTTATGTTGAAAATAAACAAAACATAATACATTAAAAAATTATTTACACATACATAATAAAAGATATGAATTATAAAATATAATAAATTCCGATAATGATAACGCTACTAGTTTTGGTGGAAAAATAAAAAGGTTAAACAAATAAAAAATTAAAGTTTAAAAGACTGCGTGATTCAGATCAACAAAATCATTGGTTTTATTTTAGAAGAGATAATTTGAACAAAAATATATACAGTATTTTACTAATACGTAGATGATTATCAATTACTCGATGAACCAGCGCATAGGTCAAACGAAATCCTTACCTTACAGCCAGTGTTATAAATTAAGATATTATTTACCGATCATCAACTTCTACTTACACAATATCTATTAAAAAAAGAAAGGGAAATTCATAAACCCAAAACTCTACTGAGTGGTAACATCTCCGTGTTGACGGAGGTAAATAAATTTGTTGAATAAATAAATAAAAAAATATATATTTTTTTAAAGTAAATATGAATATGCTTTTGATTAATTCCCAAGTAAAATTACAGTAATAAGATTTACTTTCCGATTTGTGTATGTCATGCTTGAATGAAATTATTGCACTAAGATAAAAAAAATTGTTTTATAGCTTCTAACTGATAGAGTGTCCTAGGTTACTTCAAACTGTCATTAGGTGAGATAGTGTTGTATCTACTCAACAAATACAACCAGAAGTATATGTGCGCGTACGTCTGTAAATATACTCGTATTTCTGAAAAAAATTAGTTGAATTTGACGCACGGATGCTAAATATACTCGTAAATCACTTAAAAGAAGCAATAACGAAAAATTTTCGAACTTTTCTTTTTTTTCTTTCATTTACTTATAGAAGTGAGAAAAAACGTTAGAACAAAATTAGTATTTGGTTCAACACTTCACTAACTAACTTTAACAGAAGAAAAAAGTATCTAAAGAAGGAAACATTTTCTATATTAAATTACAGTGTGGCGCACGAAAAGTAATAACTGATAATCGGTTTAAATTCAAAGAGTAAAACTCTTTTGAATTTCCTGACCTCAATTCCTGAACTTATAGCACAAAATTTAACAGATAATACTAAATTCTTCTTTGTACTCTTACAACAAAATAGAAAACCATAAGCGCTTCACTAAGCCGGAAACTTTCCAATAAAGAAAATAGTACACTGTAACACTGTTTAGTCGAGTTTTTAACAAAAAAGGAAAGAAAAAGCGTAGCTTTAAGCACGTATTCGTATAGTACAGTACAAAATATGTAATATCTGTTAAGAGAATTTTCAATGGGAAATTATTAATAATACGGTTTATATTTCACTTTCACTGGAACTGATATCGTAACGAATTAAAACTGTTTGTAATGTGCTGAAGTATATCTACTTGCTTAAAAGATAAGCGAACTGTCAAGTCTGTAATATCCATAAAACAAAGTTTAACAAAATTTAGCTTTAGTGGCGTTATAAAAAAATAAATAAATATAGTTGCAATACTGATAACGAGTTAGTAACATTTTTAATACAACCCGTTTCATTTCTATCTCACTGAACTGAAATAGACGAATCTGAACTAAATGCTTATTCAATCAGATCAGCTGTCGTGCATTAGGATATACTAAGAATAATTTTTTTCGTAATTAAAAAAAATAAATAAAAAAATTGTAATTATTTAGGAAACCATAAAACAGATTACAATTTAAATTAACCGAAACGTATTTATTTATTTTAAAATGTACAACCAGCTTCTATCCATTTTTAGTACAAGAACAATCTAATACACAATAACAACAAAGTTACTTATTAAAATTTACTTTTAATTAAATTCGATTAAATCAATTATGAAATAAAAATATATAACGATGATTTTAGAAATTCGTTTTCTACAGAATGTTCTTAGAGGTTCTGGCGAAATTTTACTAACCGGTAGAAGATACTGAATGTAGTAATGAGTAATTATATGTAAAAGTTAATAACCCGCCATTAGAGGGAAATATTTTAATTAAATTTCCCGCTACAATATAAAATTTCTGCAATGATTTAGACGAAAGTGCTAATAAAATAACAAATCGCGTACCGCCTTATCCGCTTGTCTGTAGATACTTAAAACTTAATGTAATTAAGAGCTATAATTTACCGCTTAAAGGTTACGTTGGTGTAGCGATATTAAGTAAGATCTAAATGACGATTATTTTGGGTATGGCCATACCCAAAATAAATAATTTCCTCTTGTCATATCGAGAGCAAAATTCAAAAGAAGTTAAAACTTATGTTAACGAATATTTTTTTGAAGTTCCTATGTTTTTTATAATCCGTTTTGAAAATAAATAACAAAAACTAAAAAAAAATAATGTAATTATATCCTCCCGTTTAATGATGCCTTCCATGTATGTATGTATGTACAAGGTATGAGCTTAGACGATTGGAGGTTATCTGTTTGTTCGCCGAAATTGGGTCGAGCTTAGATTTAAAGGAAAAACTGGAAAAAATCAGGCCAAATGGACGATTGTTGAGGATTATCTGAAGTATGTGATTCTTGAGAGGGTAGCTGAGGGAATTAAGAATTAATGATTAGATTGTGACCCGGATGGCTAGGGTCCCGTTCGGTGCTCTATCCATCAATCTCGCTTGGCAATCGTGGCCCGGTTAACTAGATTGTATGGCATGAGTTTATGAGTTTGTATTTATTATTGCTATGTTGTGTATTGTGTTGGAGACTCTGTGATGATCTGCGATTTGGGATGGGATCCTGTTGGCCTTATTAACGGGGCAGTCGGAAGTTAGTTACTTTGTCTTTTATACTGTTTCTGTATTATGTGTTTTGTTTTTGATGTATACAATTTTCTTCAGATCAAAATTCGCGATGCTGCGAAAAACATATTTTATGTGGTGTGTTATTGGATATTTAATGAGGTTTTACAAGTTCAAGTTTCTAACTTGGAATCAATCCAGTTGGGAATACTGATTACTTGAACTTATGGATAGTATTGTTCCTTCAGTGAGGTTAGGCGTGAGGTTTGAGTTTCCGCGGCGGCGGTTAATATTGTGGTATGGGGACATTTAGCGTAGGAGCATATAAATAGGTAAGGCTTGATACGAAGATGACAGTATAGGATTTGTTCTCAACGATGGAAATGTCTGTCAAGGCATTTGTCTTAACAATTAAGTCTGATCAACTTAAAATTTAAGTCCTGTAATTAAATCGCATAATGTCACCGACGTACGAAATTTCTAGTTCCTACGATGTCCCGCAAAACAGGTGAAGTTTTCAGGGGGCGATAAATACCATATTCCGTAGTCCGATGAAATTCAAAATTTAATGGCATTATTATACCACGTATAGAAATATTTGAACCAAATTTAAATCTTAATGCCTACGCAGTCTGTTGATATTTATTGAAATAAATACCAACGAACATTAGTATATTTAATGTACGTACATCCTCCTGGGATATTCCGTGGTTTTTCTTCGTATTTTTCGATTAGAAGGAGTCATGAAACGTCATGATTTATAAAAATCCCTATGCCAAAATTCTGACCCATCACCATAATCTTCCTTACAACTACAGCTATTTCAGTAGATATACAGAATAATTGTTGTCGGGAGAAAAGAAAGTGTGGATACCATGGAACTCCCTCATCTGATATAGTCGAAGATCAGGTCTAAGCTAAATATACATATATAGCCAAATATTAATGCCAGATTTTAACTTTATTACGCAACAATTTTTCATGATATGAGGCAAAAAGTGTTTAGAAATAATGTTGAATATCCCCACCTCTATATCCGATTGATAAGTACTTTCATCGTACTAAACATAAATTTTCTACGACCATTATACAAAAAATAAACTTAGAAATAACGAAAACTACCCCTCCCACTACGTTTTTAATTTAGTACAAAATTTAGTGACATCAATGTCCATAAACAGAAGCTTTTTTACAGTTTTCAAAGAATTTTGTTAAACCAGTTCGAAAATATTAATAAAAAAATATGCCAATACACATACATTATCCAGAAATTACCATAACTTTTTTTATGTTTTTTTTTTTAAATTAAGGAGATCTTGAAAGTCAACATTTATAAAGACCCGACGCTAAAAAGTTTGGCCGGTCGTTATATTTTCACTTTATATTTACGCTGCTGCAATGGCAGTTTCAAATATTCGATGTACAATAATTAAAGCATACAGATATAAAAGTAAAATATCTAAATCTGTTTTGATGTAAAGTATTTTCAAATATTTTGATTCTCGTAACAAAAAACAAATGTCTTCTAGAGAAATAGCTTCTAGTGCAAACATAAAATTTCAGTAAATATAATTTTATTTTAAAACTATTCTAGGTGAAAAATAAAAGTACAACTAAATCGTAAAAAATATTTTTAAATTCTGGAATTATTGTTTATAATCAAAAAATCTCAAAGTGTATTTCGCTTGAATAGAAATGTATTCTACAGTTTTATAACAGATTTTGTGGTTACTAATAAATATGAAATTAGTAATAAGAAATTAATGTATATGCGTGCGTAGTTTTGTATTATATAGCTAAACTACTATTACCACTAAGAACTGAGTAAATGAAATAATATAAGCTGTTTAAATAATTTATATAAAATTAAAATAATTCTACTGTACTGCGGTAAATTAGTTTAACTTAAACGTTTACTCAGACCAACGTAAATGATGAGACATACAACTATTTACGGAACGAACTCGTACGGAGGAATATAATAGAAAGCAATCACGTATTACTGTATATTCGTACTAAACAACGCGCTGAGGTAGTAAGTTCCTTTGATTGATAATCCAAGCTACCCCTTCGAGCTAAATATACTCTAATTGATAACCACCTGTGTGATGGATTAAGCCGACGTAACCTACGACCTTCTAAGAGAAAGGATGCCGACATTTTGCCAGCAGGAGTATGTTTTAGTCTTTGTAACATCTTACACTTAGTATTTTACAGTGATTTATCAATACTATTAATGATAAAATACAACACTGACGCGATGCTTTCACTCTTACTTGTTATAAACGCCTACATAAGACTATCTATGCAACTTGTAATTCTCTTTATAAGTAATGTTAAATCATGTTACGCGCGTAAAATAATAAATATTATTATACGTCATAAACTGACTGCATATAAAACACACAACAACTTTTTATTACAGACAAATAAGTCCTAATACTGTCATCATATGATTGATCACCCCAGATATATTTAATAAAATATTAACTGACAATAATTTTAGGCTTTCATAGAAGGTAAAATATCAAATACAAAGAAAGAATCAATAAAAAATTTTCCATACAATAAATAATACTGGCGTTCATATTTTAATATGAAACAAAAATAATTAACATTAAAGTAAGATTCATTTTAATATTAAAAAAAAAAATTATAACATTTAATAATCTCCAATCGATAAATTCTTGTACCACAAATATAAGATGTCCCATATCAAACACAACCCATCCATGTCAGTAGGTATATTTAAACAAAAAAGGCATTTGAAAATTATTAAAATAAATATCTTTTCCGAAGAATGTTTAAAATGTAGTGGTTGACAAAATTTGAAATGAAAAGGTCTTAAGACAAATGGGATAGATAAAAATTTGCAGCATAATACTGTAAAGAAACGAAATAGGTTGATGGGCTTTTTAATAAGCCATTCATGCATAGTTAATTTATAGATAAACGGAAATAAAGAAACTAAGAACTTAAAAGAAAGACAGGCTGGAATATATGAAACAAGTAATTTCGGATATTGGATGTAGTAACTACGAATAAATAAATCCTTTATTTTGATCGTTACTTAAAAATACATCACATAATTCCCACCAGAAATGTTGAAGATTACAAAAAATGACAAAGGACATCCAACAAAATAATACAAAAATAAGGCATAATATAAAATAAAGAATACAAAAGGCAGATTGAAATGGAAACAAGTATAAAGCCAGTCAAAAAAAAAAATCCATTGTAATTATTATTAATATTATTTTTCCAAAAGGTTGTTTGGACTATATTTAAGCTCACTTTTCAATTTATACTTAAATGCTTCATAGCGATATTGTATAATTTTTTAGTTAAAATTAATCTTTATTGTCTGTTTATAATCACAAATACAAACTTTTATAATATTTCATCAGCATAATTTTATATTTATTATTGTATTATTAATTAATTTATTTTAAAATCAGTTTTTTCCAAAACCTCCGGAACCACCGTTAAGGTATATCTTCAGAGGATGAGATAAATGAATTTTTAGCGTGTGTGAAAAATGCCACGCCTGACCGGGATTCGAACCCGGGAGACCTCCGGATAAAAGGCCGAGACGCTACCACTCAGCCACAGAGGCCGGCAAGATCAGTTTTTGTACTTACATCTCCTAACTTTAACCATTATCTGTATTTATTCTTGATGAATATTTAACGATCAGTATAGTATACAAAACACAGTTTTAAAATCTTATATTTGTAAACAATTTACAAGCATCCCCTAGGAATTTATTTCAATAAACATTGGAAAAATAAACATAACCGATAACGTTTCAATAATAAAACTCATAAAAATTTATGTTTATAAAAATATATCCAAAGAGAATAGAAATAAGAAAAAATAAATATATTATGAATAAAGGAAAATAAAGTTTTTGTAGTAATTTAAGGGCATTACATAAAACAAACATGCAAATTTTTTTTTTTCCAAACTCATCTAATCACTGCAGTTTCAACAGTAATACGAAGCATTTTTCATTTGTTTCTTATTCAAGCTCCTTTGAAGTAGCATATAAACCATATATATATATATATATTTTTTTTTTTTTTTGTGGTCTCATACACATAAACTAGTTAAGTCTTTTAGCTGCTATAATGGAACAAACATACATTCATGCAACCTAAGTAGGAAACCTAAAGGATTGGGTTGGCTCATTATTGGCATTACTCCACTACTCGTATGGTTAATTAAAAGGACAAGATTTTTACTTATTTCATTAAAATAAAGTTAGTCAGTGACAGCTCACATAAGCAATTTACATAAGCAAAATCGCGTACGTAATTATAAGATAAACTATGACTTAGAACAGAATGACAATCTGTTCTAAGTCATAGTTCATTGTTCTAAGTCATTCTGTGATTGTGATGACAATTACTAGATTATTTTATCTTTTTCATCTTAGAAATAAAATAATAAAAAAAAATATTCATATCTGAATTATTATTTTAGTATACTTTAATATGAAAAAAATTTCAGGAGACGTCATATAATAGACGATAATGGAATTTTGTTTCATTGTATTTCAGAAAAGGGGACGGATCAATGAAATTGTTAACTCACAAAACTAGTTTTAAATTACATTATAATTGAAATTTTCTATATTTGAGTAGAGTTTCCCTCATATAAATAAAATATGGACGTTAATAATAATAATATTTAGTATTAATAAATTAAAATTTAACAAATTTAACTCGTTTTCAACGATCATGTCTAGTCATAACAGATTAAGAGATACAGACAACAAATTAAAAATTATTCGCTTGCTAATTTAATTAAATTTAGCTTAAGATGATATAAAATTACACAGTTTTACTGTTAGATAATCTATAATTAAACTACTTTATGTTAGTATTAGATCGTATTAACAAAGTTTCAGAGAGTATTATATTTCAAGTTATCTTTCTCTATCTGTTTTTAAATATAAATTTATACATTAAAAAGTGAAGTATTTTAATAAAATACAATACATTAATATTTAATATGAATCATTAAAGTATTGACATTTTATATTTTAAAGATCAAACTGGCTGGCACTCATATTAATTCATAAATCTTTAACAATTCGAAACAATTATTTTTATCTTTAAAATTACCTTCCATCATCCGAGTTCCCCCCGAGGGGAAAAACGCCCGCCAAGTGACGTTGCCGTAGCCACAACCACCCCCTCCGTTCCTAG
>JAAAKQ030252324.1:0-10906 GCA_010016005.3 Zanna intricata | reverse complement strand
AGCAATTATTCTTCTATCTCTATACTTGAACCCTAAATTTTTTAAAATACTGAACATTTTATTCCAGTCTACGTTATTAAATCCTTTTTCTAAATCTATAAATGCCATGTATGTCGGTTTGTTTTTCTTTAATTTCCTTCTACTATTAATCAAAGTGCTAAAATTACTTCTCTTGTTCCTATACTTTTCCTAAAACTATATTAGTCTTCTCCTAGCACTTCTTCCGTTCTCCTCTCAATTCTTCTGTATAAAATCCTATTTAAGATATAAATGTGTATACAAACGTTTGAATTGACGGTGGTTTTGGGGTTTGAAGGATATGAAACGAGAAAAAATTTCGAAATTTTTCGTAAGTCAAATCATGGTACCCGTTACAATAGGTAGCTTTCTTATGAAATTTACCTAAAAATCATGTATACGAAACGGAATAATAAAGATGTTTGCGTTTATAAGCAAGAAAGGATATTTGGTCGGACTTACAGTCAGAAGGATCTTTTTTCAAATTATTCCCTCCATATACAAAAGAAAAATAATAGTTGCCATTTAAACCAGTATTAAAGACATTTAATTAATTCAGATATAATAGCCGATTTAATAAATTTTTTTTTTGTTGTACATAAAAAATAAAAACTAGAATAATAAAGACAAATTAAGTGATAATATAATTCAGTAAAAATTGTTAATAAAACCACCATATCATTGCCTATTAAACATTCTGTATGATGGAGCATATGGGTGGTGGCAGGTTAGAGTTATTCAGGTATAGTAAATGGATAAGCCAGGCGGATTAGATAGAAACCCTGTTTATTTATCCAACAATATGAGAGAGGAAACTGGGAGGAGAGTTATGGAACTGACACTCTGACAATAGGTTAATCCTATGTTCTATTGACTGACTGAACTGACTCACTCACTCACTCGTATTACTGACTCTCACTCCTTCTCCCCACCCCCACCCACCGGCCGACACTCGTCAGAGTCAGAACCGATCCAGTATGAAACACGAGTCCAAAATTACCATTCCCCCCCCCCCCGGCCATAACCTATCAATATTAGATATACAGGCTTAAGTTTTGTTGTTATTATTATTATTATTATTTAGTGTTGAAACCTGGTTATGACGGATAATAGATAAATAATATATTCTGTTGTTTTACCCTTCATAATATATTTGTCTTGCCTGTAATGCGTGTGGGTGTAAATACTGGGGATGAATGTTTCTTTTTTACTTGTTATAAAGCCTACAATATGAGTCAAGTATACCCTCGTGCTTACCTCCCTTCTCGAAAGGATATAGTGTAATGAGGGGGAAGAAGAAATGAGAGAAAGAAGTTAAAAGGGAGGAGTGAATGAATGAATATGAATATGTTGCACGCACCATATGTTTCATTAAATGCGTTATGTTACAGTATTTATCGTTTCCCGCCTTCCCTTGCCTTCCATCCCCTATTTTTACTTTTATTCCATCATTTTCCTTCCGTCACTTCATCGACAGCAATAATTTTATAGCGTATCAAAACATAATTTTACAGTGTGTGCAGTTCAATGCGCATTTAACCTCTCTTTCGTGAGATAATAAATCCACTACAATACGAGGAAATATTTTTTAAGTAAGTATAGTTTCCATATATGTACGCTGCAACGCGGTTGTCGCAGTATCCCGCATGTAAACTAAGTAACTACATCTATTTGTCTCACTATAGGCGCCATTTTGTAATTTTTAACTCTTTGTTTACAGTATCTTGCGCGGATTTTAAATGCCTATGATTATAGACATTGGCGCCGATTGTAAAACAGGTGCTGCGATTCATTTTTTAAATGCAATATGCACTAAAGAGACCGAATTGATCGATAGATTAGTGAATTGTACGGGGAAAACAATATGTCCGATGAAACGGTGAAAAATTTAGTTAGGGCATTTGAAGAGAGCCGTACAAACAAACGTACAATACGTGACACGCAGTTGGCGATCAAATGTCATTGCTGTTCATTAGAACAGACGTTTATATTTCATCATTCTGACACCAGAGGGAAAGACATTTGTCTTGTGATAATTACGATCACTACATCACCCACTAGCCTTGCCTAGTCTTGATGGTCTTTACCAAAGGTTATCTTCCAGACCCTCAACACATGATGATATTTCAGTCATCAATACGGTCTCTATCAGGATGGCACCGATGCTTCGAAAGGCATATTAGCTGAAAACTATCAATAAAATATTTTTTAAACTCATCTAAATGGAATCAAACAATTAATAAACAATAAAAAATTTACAAACTGAGCTTTAAAAAAAACATTAATCTCACATTATTGTAAACAATATTACCAACAAAAATTGTGAATAAAATTACCTATAGATCAACCCAAGAACATACAAAATTTCAATCAGGCATAATTGTCGAATGCGCCTACTCTAACGGAAAGCACTCAAACGGGTCTCTAATCCAAGACTACCACTTAACACTAAACGATTTCATCACTATGTAATGAATATCTTTTAATTTCACAAAGTGTTCTCTATGAAACCATGTCGGTACGCTAAAATTATCGAAAGCTCAAGCTCACACCGGGTACAAAAAATGTTGACCGAGTTGTATAAAAGCAAACGTTTAGCCGGTGCTTTGAATTTTCTCATAAGACACAGCGATGAAGACGATCCGTTTTTAAAACGAATTTTTACTAGTGACAAGACATGGGTATGTCACATTATACTGATATAAAAACAACAGTCCATGGATTGGAAACATTCAAAAACTCTCAATAAAGCGAAGTTCAAGTAAACAATATCGGTTCGAAAAGTCATGTGCATTGTGTTTAAGATAGACAGAGACCTTTGCTTGTTGTTTTTTTTTCTTTTTTGCTACAGAGTGAAACAATCAATACCAAAATATACTGTGAAACTTAACTAAACTGCGTCGGGCAATTCAAAACAGAAGGCGTGGCATGACCTATACGGGAATCGTGCAGCTTCACTACGGCAAGCTGTTCATCGCGTCAATCGGCCGGGAAGAAATTGACCACGCAACGTAGAGTCCTAACCTGGAGGCCGTTCTTTCTTTTTCTGTTTGACCACTCTAAAACCAGCGTAAGGTATTAACTCAGAGGATGATACATATGAATGCAAATGAAGTGTAGTCGTGTACATTCTCAGGTCGACCAATCCTGAGATTTATGGATAAGTGAAACCCAATCACCAAAGTATCTGTTTGAGAGAAAGAGGAAGAGGTCGGATCGGGGCTTCTACTGCGAGAGCAGTGACTCGGCGGAACACATTTCTTCCATTGCATCAGGTGGATCGAGAATAGAAGGAAGGATTGGCGAGGTTACACCTGACCAATATCGTAGCAGCTCTGCTGCACGGTCCAAGAAATTGGGCCTTGATAACTGGCATGATTGGTGATAATTTGAGAACGAAGTCGCTTTTGATGAAATACAATACGAGGAAGATGATGCATGAAAAGCGTCTGGAGGGGACAAAGAGTAAATTGGGCAAGCCAGGGAACTGAAAAAGATCACAGATCTGGTGGGGTGCCCCTTTGAGGAGCCCCCCATTAGGGGCAAGGAGCAAGGAGAAGACCTTGGCCCGGCCGTCCGGGAGGTACTGCTGGAAACGATATTCTCAGGCCCAGCGTGCTTACTCGGATGGTTAGAGGCAACGGGAACTGAAAAGACCACAAACCCGGGTGGGGCCCCCTTCATGGAGAACCCTGTCTAGAGGCGAGGCATGCAGAAGATCTAGTCCCGGCTGTCCAACTGGGAGCAGCGTATCCAAGCCTAGTATGACTATTCGGATGATTAGAGGCAGTGGCAACCACCCCCCCCTCCTGGGCCGAATTATGCTGGAAAAGCGTGTCCGGGCCTTAGAAGAGCGGGTTGAGTAGAGGGAAAATCCACCCCAATAAACACCTACAAGCACAATCTAGTATTCAGATCTGTATAAAAGTAACTGACCTTTTTCTCGGGAATCTTAGAACTTTTGACTTCGAAATCAGCAGATTTGCGATGACGCGTTCTCCACCAGATAAAATCTGTTGAGTTAAATTCTTTATAACAGGTTTAAATAATCTTTCCTCAACAATGAATCATTAATCTCGTAACTTTTGAAAATAATTTCAAACTAGACTTCTGTAAATATATTTTAATACTGTTTAATGCCTATATTTTAGAAGACAGAGAAAAGATTGTTTCACTAAAATAGTTTCCGAAATCATTATAAACAATAGAGAAAAACTACTAAAGCAATAATTATTTGGTCTACCTCGAAATAATAATGGTCTAAACTAGGATGAAAGTATTCTAATACGTTTCCCAAGTAAACCAAGCATGATAAGTTTATTATTGATAACAATACCTATACTACTTTCGGGATGACTGTTGACTAATGTCAAGTACGCATCAGCTTTGGTTATTGCACCTAAGTACAGTAATCTATAAAATTGATTATAGCACTGTTATTAAAAGATTATAAACAGTACTTGGTAACTAACGGATAGATAAACCCAATCTTAAAAGAACGATTTATACGTATGGTATATATAACAGAAATATGATATAAAGATGTACCGTGAATGTAAGTTTTACTAAGTGTTCTGAGGGCCTAGTGGTTAACGCGACATCGCAAATCAGCTGATTTGCGATGTCGAGAGTCAAGAGTTCTAATGTTCAAATCCTAGTAAAGGTAGTTACTTTTATACGGATTTGAATAGTAGATCGTGGATACCGGTATTCTTTGGCGGTTGGGTTTCAATTAACAACACTTCTAAGGAGTGGCGACCTGATATTGTACAAGACTACACTTCATTCACATCATCCTCATTCATCCTTTAAAGTAATACCTTACGGTAGTTCCGGAGGCTAAACAGATAAAGAGTTAAGTGTTCTAAGGAGGAGAACAGATTTATTTGAATAAGACCTAGGTGTCCCCAAGAACAGATTGATGCTCCCAAGTGAAGATACAGACCGGAAGGCGAGGTGGTGTAGGATAGCTCCCAGCGGAGCCGTCTTTCGTCCTTGCATGCATGGATGGACGGTGGTGATAAGGCACGGGGACATTAAACTTAGCAGACCCATTGGTCCTTCCGGAGGCTGAGTAATGCTTAATTGCGGGTCCAGCCCCAGGGGGGGGGAGAAACAGCGGAAAGGAGGTTTAGTTTGTAGGAGACAGGCCATATATGCATTTTTATTAGCATCCTTGCAGAACTGCTGTGAGCCCGACATTCCCCTGTGGTGGGTACGTAACTGGTATTCCTTCGAACGCATCTTAAAAAAAAAAGTATAAAGAGTGTATCACAAAGATTCTTCCAGGACATGGATTACCTATTTTAATTGTCTTAAAATAATCGAAAAAGATCACATAAATTTATCTCCTAAAATGCTTCGTTTGCGAGTTACGGTTAGTAAAAAGTTTCTCTCGGATTTCAGCTACTCTGGTGAAACGAGATCGTACTGAAATTTTTAGGACGTTAATTAAAGGGTAAAATTAGTGATTTGTTAAAGCTTTTTGGCTAAGAAAAAAAAAATTGAAGAAAATAGTTCCTAGAACCGTACCTGCAGTAGTTTTTGAGAAATATGAGATGAAAATCAACAAATTGAGGTTAAAAAAACCCTGTTTTTTTTTTAACGTTTACAATAACGTTGTTAAATGAGTAATAAAGGTTTTTCGTGTGAAACCTTTAAACAAAACGTGTAGAGAATTTATTTGTGAACAAAGTGTTATAAAAGATGCTGAATAAAAGAAAGAAATGTTAGAAAAATTCGAATTTTATATAGAGATAGTACATTACTATGTTCGTCACAAAGTACTTATTTATTGCAACCAAAACCAAAAATTCTTTTTCCGTGATGTGAAAAATTAGTAAAAACAAAATTTATAGTTAAAAACTGCTGTTAAAAAAAAAGAAAAGGAAATTACACAACAACTGTAACATAAAAATAAATAAAGATTACGTAGATATATATATATTTTTTTAAATTAATGACAGTAATACAATAAATTATTTGAAAAATTATTTTCCCAAAGTAGACAATAAATTATTAACAGCTGATTAACAATGCAGAATACTTATCTTTATCCGTTTAGCCTCCGGAACTACCGTAAGGTATTACTTCAGAGGATGAATGAGAATGATGTGTATGAATGTGAATGAAGTGTAGTCTTGTATAATCTCAGGTCGACCACTCCTGAGAAGTGTGGTTAATTGAAACCCAACCACCAAAGAACACCGGTAATCACGATCAAGCATTCAAATCCGTATAAAAATTTTTATCTTTACTAGAATGCACAATACAGTATTAGTGTTTAAATAATTTTGTAAGTTACATTAAGTATATCGGCTACTGTGATCTCTGCTGTAGAGTTTTCTATATATTTTTGGTTAGAACGTGATTGATTTGCCATTGAAGTAACGCCGTCCGTATTTAATTACATCAGAGAAATACCATATCAACTACGGTTGATACACACTCATTTTGAGTGTGCAGTGGTAATGTTAAAACTGTTGCAATGGAATATGAAATACTTTTCCGGGTTGTAAAATTCCAGACACCAGGCGATAATAATGCTTTAGCGTTTTACGCCCCTCAAAAAAAATAAGATCCCAGAACAATAAGCGCGACTTTTCGGAATCTTCAGTATACAGGTTCACAACCTAGTTAGCATTCGTACCATTTACGAATGATCTGTCCAACATGATAACATGTTATTGATGAAATTATTATTTATGCAGTCTAGGCGTCAGTACACGATATCGTTCTAAGTAGATTGGAAAATTTCGCATTCAATGGTACGGAGGACACTTAAACAAGTTTTATTCTTATCATAAACATGCAGTTCAAAATCTATACCCAGGAGAAGGTCCGCTTCGTTTGAAGTCTTACAGCTGGTAGAATACAAATCGGCAACTCTAAAAAATATGGTTTGTTTACCGACAAGGGAAATTTCACTAGAGAGATGGCGTAAAATCCTCATGAAACGATGAAGGCAATTTTCAACACCAATTTAGCGTCAATGTACGGAAGAGGGGCAGTCTTCTTCAAAATCACCTGTTTAGACCGTTCATATATTACCTGGCCGCTTGAATTCTGAAGGTTACTTGCATTTATTTTCAAGAAGAATCGCCGTAGCTGCTAGAAAATGTTTCTGTAGCGCTGAGACCCAAGGCATACTTCCTGGACGAAGATGCCCGCCTCCCCATTTTTTTTTGTACCGTTTTCACTCACTTAAATCATCATTTCCCTGAGAAATTTATCCTGGTCACCATGATCGTCTTAACTAACATCTTTAGATTTTTGCATCTGGAAATGGATGAAAAATATTGTACACAAAACAAAAATACATTCTCGAGAGAAATTAATTGTCCGCATTATGATTGCAGCTGAGCAAGTTAAGGACAGCCCTGAAGAAAAAAAAGAGCAATAAACGCAGTACAGAAGCGTACCAAGAAATGTGTTGAAAATGGCGGGCTCGTTTTTGATAATTTGTTATAAACTAGTGCATGTAATGCACTTTGTTCTAGTGCACTGTTTTTTAAATAAACTTTGAATTGTTATCGAACTTTCTTATTTTTCTTTGTTTTATACAACTTACCTTACACTATTTTGTTCAGAATTAAATTCTATACAAGTCTTGTTTGAACATTATACGTTTTTATTACCTATTTAACAAAGTTATTGTACGTCAAACACAAAAATCAGGGGTTTTTACGCTAATATATTGGGGGTTTCACCCTATAATTCTTAAAAATTAATGTAAATATGGTTTTGGGACCTATTTTATTCAGGTTTTCAGGTAAAACCTAATGAAATCACTAATTCTGTATCTTAATTAACATCCTAATAATTTTTTAGTACAACCTCATTTAACCGGGGTAGCTGAAATCCGAACCAACTCTTTCATTAGACGTAATTCGTAAAAGAAGAGTTTTAGTACATATGTTTACATGAACTTTTTCTATATTTTCACTAGTCGAATAGATTATGAAAATTCCGGGAGAACTTCGTTACACATCATATATGTAGCACACTTTTGTTTTCTCGTTAAATAAGCTATAAATATAGCAATCTGGAAAAATTACATGAACAGATATCTGTATGCTACTTACAGAATGCTCAACAGTTTGTCTGCATACACCGAAATGCAGAAGAATTCGTAAATTTAGCCATAGTCTCATAATTAAGAAAGAAAATCGATTCAGTGAAAATATAGGTAGAAAAAAATAGGAAAAAAACTTCAGTTCATATTTAATAATAGAAACAAATTAAAATGGAACATTTTTCTGAGAAATACTAGTTTTATTCAGTGAATGGATGAATGAATCGAATGCAGACAACATGAGCAAAAGGTTAAATTCCTTTTATTTTGGAACAATAAACATATGTATAAATTAAAACCTACCTCTCACATACCACCACATTTATCCCTAATAAAATTGTCTATTTACAAATGTACATATATATATAAATAGTACCACTATATATGTATTACATGTGTATTTGTGTTAAAGAGAGAGGACGATGGAGGAAAAAGGAATCTATTGACTGATATAAATGGTCGGGTTTGGTTAGGGTTTGAAATTGTATGAAAACAATGTAAAACAAACGAAAGCAAAACAAATAATTGAATTGATGCTTGTACAAGTCTCATTATTCCACATTTACATCTATTCCACAAACATCTATTCCACAAATTTTATTAATTAAATTTCACTTAGCATAAAAAAAATAAATTCTAGTTTTATTTTTTTTTTTTTTTACAAATATTTACTTATTTATATATAAACGTAATAAATACAACTTCAATTTTTAATTTTTTTTTTTTTTTTTTTTTTTTAACCGTGAATCTATTTAAAAAATTACTTTCAGATAAATATAGATGAGTTAAATCAAAACGGTAAGAAAATGTCTATAAGGTTTATATACAGAGTGTACCACGAAGAAACAGAGAAACTTTCACGACAGGTGAAAATAATAAAAAAAACAAAATCAAACATAATTCTAAATATTAAAAATTCCTAATAAACATTATTCCTAATATAGCAGAACAAAAAAAAAAAAATACAGGAAATTATGAATGGTAACAGAATAACAAACCTCATTAACAAAAACTGTTTGAAATTCCCTCCTTCACACTGTATAAAGTACTCAGCCCTATTTTTATTTTGTCTTCAGTCATTTGACAGGTTTGATGCAGCTCTCCAAGATTTCCTACCTAGTCCCACTCGTTTCATTTCGGTATACCTCCTACATCATATATCCTTAACAATTTGTTTTTTACAAATTCCAACCGTTGCCTGCCTGAACAATTTTTCCCATCTACCTGTTTTTCCAATATCAAAACGAGTATTCCAGGATGCCTTAATTTGTGGCCTTATAAGTCTGTCTCTTCTTTTAACTATATTTTTCCAAATGCTTCTTTCTTCATCGATTTACCGCAAAACCTCTTCATTTGTCACTTTATCCACCCATCTGATTTTTTACAATCTCCTGTAACAACACATTTAAAAAGCTTCTAATCATTCCTTCTCAGGTATTCCGATCGTCCAAATTTCACTTCCATATAAAGCTACGCTCCAAACATATACTTTCAGAAATGTTTCCGTATGTATGCATGTCCTGTAACGGCAAATACATCCATTTTTAACAATACTGGTGACAGCGCCGGTATTCGAATTCGGTATTAATGAATTGCGTAAGTTCAAAATTAATTGATGGGTTTTGCTAAGAAATGAGATCTCAAACGAATCTGTAAGCTATCTAAATAAAGTTTTATATTTTATATAGTTGTGAAGATCCTTTATGAATCACCCGGTATTTCAGAATCTGTTCACAAGATTCCTTTCGTTATTGTTTAATTTTTTCCTCTGAGTTTGCGAAGATATTTTATGATAGCCTTGTTGTCGAATAATGTATGCTACTTCTTCTTTTGATTTGCCCATTTGAGTGATGCTTTATTGTGATGTAAAAATCATTTTAATCGATTTTTCCGCCTCTTTTTGTAACTTCTCATCATTTACAGATACCACTAGAAAGTACTTTTTCAATATTTCCTTAACTGGCATTTCATATAAACACATTTATTACCAACTTATTGATAGGAATTTTACCAACTATTGAATAGGACTAGATCAACAGTTCATCAACATAAACGGCTATTACACGTGAAGGAATATGAAGTAAAGTTTTCTTTTTTTTCACTATTGAAAATTTAATCAATGCACGTTGTTTTACATGCGTTGATATTACAGGCTTACTCGTGATTCATAGCAATGGCGGCTGAGCGAGTGACAGAATACGGGAGAGAGCGTGGGTTGACGAGTTTTGGAATGTTAGTAGCAAGGGAATGAACTACAAAATGGCAGCACTTATCGTTTTATGCGATATTTTGTTTTCCCTTTACATTCCGGCATCCATTAATTTCAGCCACACCTTTTAATTAATTAAAAGTATTAAATTAACTTCCTGTTTTTATTTATAAACAACGAATTATTTTATTTATTTAAAATTAAGTTCATTTTTTCTAAATTTATTTCAATTCCCATTATCTATAAAAAAAATTATTATTGTGAATTTTTATTATGATTCTACATATAAAATCTGAAGGTGTGTAAAATACTCAATCTAACACTATTTGAAAACATATTTACACAGCAACAATGATATCAATTATTGTTAAAATTTTACAGTCTTAGTTCATTTTAAATTATATAAATTTTTTGATAAATTGTATCAAATAAACAAACTCATTTGATTACTTTGTACAATCGAGGATTATTACTCGACTGCTCGCAAAAGAGTAATGTTTCTAGGGTGTTTTTTTTTCTTCAGGTTTGACTGGTTTGATGTAACTCTCCAAGATTTCCTATCTAGTGCCAGTCGTTTCATTTCGGTATACATCCCCAACAATTCC
>JAAAKQ030252290.1:0-10907 GCA_010016005.3 Zanna intricata | reverse complement strand
CATTTCTGAAAGTATATGTTTGGAGTGTAGCTTTATACGGAAGTGAAACCTGGACGATCAGAGTACCTGAGAAGAAAAGATTAGAAACTTTTGAAATGTGGTGTTATAGGAGAATGTTAAAAATTAGGTAGGTGAATAAAGTTACAAATGAAGAGATTTTGCGGCTAATCGATGAAAAAAGAAGCATTTGGAAAAATTAGTTAAAAGAAGAGACAGCTTTAAAGGCCACATATTAAGGCACCCTGGAATAGTCGCTTTGATATTGGAGAGATAGGTAAATGGGAAAAATTGTGCAGGCAGGCAACGGTTAGAATATTTACAACAAATTGTTAGGGATATAGAATGTAGGAAGTATATTGAAATGAAATGACTGGCACTAGATAGGAAATCTTGAAGAGCTGTATCAAACCAGTCAAATGACTGAACACAGAAGAAAAATAATACAAGACAAATTCAGAAGATTATATGAATGATTGCCTTATGATCAAAGTAGTACTAGTAACAGAGAAACCATCATTTCATAAATTGACAGCATTCAACATATCATAATATAGTTAGTTACATATCATTTATCATTTTCTTGTTTCTCTCCAACAATACCAATAATTACAATTTGTTTAATTTACAAATATCATAACTGCTGTTTAGAATGTCCAGTACTAAACAGCAATAAAATATGATAAAATTTTGCAATATGCCTTAAAAATCACTTTCACAAAAATATTGACATCTCTACAGAAAAAATACAGTGAAGTAAAAACCATAGGTTTGTGAATGGAGTCGAGTCTTGGATTCAAAGGCAATCTGGTCTCTAAGCAGCTCCGCTTTATAGTGTTACTTGGACTGGTTTTTTGGCATTTATTATTGATTTGTTGATTGGACATTGTTGGAATAAGGTTTTTGGATACGTTTATAAAATTTTATTGAGTTTGGACAACGGAACATTTTATTATTACATTTTTTCTCTCGGAGTGTCTCTCCAAGAGGGTGGCTTTATAGGTTAATATATTTCAACTATTTATGGATTATTTAACAGCCAAATGGCGATTTGTTTTTGGTTTTGTGACTGTAAAGTGACTAATAGTGAGTGACTTGTATAAGTTTTACTTAAATTGGCTACAGTTTTACACCGTTTTTCGTGTTTTTTTGCACAGTTAAGTTTTACACTATAAGTACATTATTAGTAATATTAATTAAATTTTCTAAGTTAAATTACAAGATTTCACAGAACAGTGATGTTACTGCTCTATAGTAAACAAGGTGTTTGAAATTTTTTCGACATCCTTCGGACTTGAGTCACTAAAATTAACTCTAAGTGTTAAGCCCGGTTTATTAGGGGATATCCTTTTAAGCCATAACTCCGTTATTTTCAATCCGATCCCCCTCCCACCTTGGATCTCCATTGATTCGGGACTCCCCCATCCTCTGACCCCCCAAAAAAATTCTTTTGTTTTTTTGGAGAGATACATCTTCACCGCCCAAAAATTATTTTGACCCGCTCAATTTTTCGAAGCCTTTTTTGGCATCATACATTTTACCTACCACCCAAATCCCGTTCTCCGAACACCCCCTTGTGGGGTATCAAATCACTTGGATTTTGATCTGGAAGCGTCTGGCGTTGGAATTTTCGAATTACCATTCCACCTAAGAAAATGGAAACGGAGAAAGCAGAAAGTAAAAGACCGCACGATTGGGTAGAAAACGAAAGCGATGGTGACATCCACAGAAGGCAGCGATTTCGATCACCTATTGGAGGAGATTGATAGATTTGTCGTCCTATGTGTTGGGAACAGGAACACTAAGACTGAGATCAGAGACGGAGCACTTAAGGTGCATCAAAAAATCAGAGACATGCACTCGGTAATTGTAGCGTTATAAGAGAGTGTGAAGCTTAAATTAACCAGTGAGAAGTGCACCCAGACTGAGAAGAAGAGAAAGCCGGATGGTGAGAGAAACTATGAAAGCACTGAGGGGCGTTGAACTCGGGTTCTCCTCACGAACTGTCTGAGGTCATCCATATAAAATGGAGCAATGAGAATTACGAGCACATAGAAGACAACAAGACTATCCCATCAGGAAGGAGGAGGAATCAATGGTGTTTCTAGTTTTCAGGAAACAGAACTCAAGGAACCGATTTCTTAATCTGGTGAATGAATATTTGCTTAAAATCAGACATAAGTTAACCGCAGAGCCCACCGTACCTAGCGGCACAATAATAAAAGACACCAAAAATGTAGAGTTACTCTATCCAGAGGATAACGATGAGGATTTTGCAACCAGCTATGACATCACCGTAGATGAAGAAGATGGCAAACAAAATTACGCAGTTGGCTAAAGCATTAAGGTCAAAAGAATTGGGTCAAAGAAGCTGAGGTTCTGTGCTAACACGAAGCACAGGGAAATTTTTCCCCCAAGGCCTGGAATTTTGGGCCAGGAAGGATGGCGAGGCTGAAGAGTCGCTGCTATTGCACCTGGTTGGGGAAGATGTGAGAGCGAGACCAACCCAAGTGCAGAGCCCTCCCTATACCGTAGTCACAGTCAACTGGGCTCACGTACATCAACTTTTCAAGCAGATCAGAGCTGGAGTTGGGCTGACATGGTGGAGGACATCGTGTCGATGAAGAAAGGCAAAGGCGAGGAGTTAGAGATTCGAGTAAAGTCTAGTTCCTCGAAGAAAGACGACCTCATAAAACATCTTGGCACCAAGGTGGAAGATGCAGTAATCACGGAAGGAGCCAAGGACAGAAGATTCGCAATGTTCTACGTCAAGGGCATGGATGTGTGACTGAAACAGACGTTATAGATGAAATCAGAAAGGAAGTAGGACCCGATACTCCGGTCTTTATAATGGCACTACGCCCAGCTTTCGGTGAGACGATGCGGGCAACAGTCCACGTGCCCGCAAGAGTCGCAGACAAGTTGAGAAACAGACAGGATTATAGTTGGCTGGCACTCCTGCCGCATCGAGTCGAGGCTGGGCGAACTGAGATGCTGGAGTGCGGGGTATCAATCATCAGAGTGCAGTGGGTCGGACCGCACTAAGCTGTGTTTCAGATGCGGTGAGAGCGACCACCAAATAAGGGACTGCAGAGAGGTCTCTAAGTGCCTAGACTGCAGGGGTCGACACCAGACTGGAGGCCAGGTTTGTAATCTTGCTCAGCAATTGTGTACTCGAATAAACACGAACAGCACATTATATAATTTTACATGTCGCCAACAAAAAAGAGATAGACTTCCTCATGGCAGCCGAGCCCCACAAAGGTTTTACTGCTGCAGAAGAATGGAGGACAACCCAGATATTACAGCTACGGGTAGCCAGTTTAAGTGGCAGGAGGAGTCTGCAGAGGCTCAGAAGGGATCGATCGGAGGGAGCCGAGGAAACGGAAAGGCTATATAAAGAACTAAGGAAGAACGGTAAACCGCTGCGATTAAGGCATCAAAAAGAAAGCAGGACCTAGTTGCAAGGCTCAATGACGATCCCTGGGATAAGGCCTATAAGGTAATAATGAAACGATTCGGACCTCCACCCCCTAGGCTTACAAGGGATCATGCCGTAAATGTCGTAGAGGAACTCTTTCCCAGAGGAGGAGGCGTCCTCGCTTGCAGGGATGGGCTGCAATGATGACGCACAGGTACTCCCAATCCCTCAGCTTTGACTCTTTTCTCACCTTCACACACATAAAAACACAAAAACATTAAAAAAAAGTAGTGGGGTTTTTTTTGCTAATAGAATAATAAAGGATCCAGTTCCGGCCTCTTGGGGTAGATGTCGGGGAAGGCTTGCCAGAACCGACCTCTCCACCTCGGGGGGGTTTTAGGCATAAATTAAGACCCTGCCCTGGCGGCAGTGGTGGGGAACCTGGAACTGGGTTCCAGGTTAATGTTAGTTCCAGGGGTACTGGGTTCCAGGTTAATGTTAGTTCCAGGGGTACTGGGTTCCAGGTTAATGGCCCTGTAGCCAGGGCTGGGTTCCTCCTCGCCAATGTTAGAGGCTGAAGGCAATGAAAAGATGTGAACTGGCAGGGCTGTCCTGCCATGCCGGACGTACAGGTAGGTGGGGTGGCTCCGTTAGAGTGAAATCCCCCCCCCTCCGGATTGCGTAATACTTAATTGCTAGTCCGATCCGGGGGGGGGAGGGAAAGGAGAATTAAAAAAAGTTTGTGAATGGCCATTAATTGCCACCCAGATGGGTGATGATTGATCATGATTAATCGTCACCCAGTACAATAAGTGCAAATTTGTTTCTACAAAATTGATGTGGCTAAATATCTTGGTATCTGGATAAGTAAATGTAGGACATTCGCTAGACACGCAAGGAAACCAGTGTTAAGGTGAACCGAATGGTTAAAGATCTGAATGGATTGATGTCGAACATAAATATCCCGAAGTCATCCAAGAGAAAGCTTTACGTGCATGTAACTAACTCTACCATATTATATAATGTGTCAGTGTGGGGTAAGGCAATGGAAGTCGAGAAATATAGACGAGGCATAGAGGGGATAGAGAGGAAAATGGCTTAAGGGTGACCTCGGCATATACATCAGTGTTGTTGGAAGTTGCTTTGGTAATTGCGGGGATTCCTCCAGTTCAACAAGTGGTACAAATGTGAATTAGAATAGAGGAAGGAATGCCGAAAACAGTTGCATATGAGGACATGCTGGTGGACTGGCGGGAACGTTGATATGTGTTATCTAAAGGAAAATGGACATATCAGCTGATTGGGTCTTTGAAACCGTGGGTCGGAAGGGGATCTGGGGATGCCAATTATTGGCTAACCCAGTTCCTGACTAGACACGGAATTTTAGAGCATACCTGCAAGGTCAACATCGGGGGAGTAATGACGAGTGACCGTACTGTATGGATTAAGACTCCTCTGATCACGTGTAACAGGTGGGTCATAGCCACACTTCTCAGGAGTGGTCGACCTGAGATTGTACAAAACTACACTTCATTCACATCATCCTCTTTCATCCTCTGAAGAAATACCATATGGTAGTTCCGGAGGTTAAACAGATAAAGAGAGATGGGTTATAGACAGGCAGGCAATTCACAGAGAAGTTAACAGTAGGAAATATGGTTTCTAAAATGCTGTTGAACCGCCGTAATTTCAACCTGATCGCGAATTTCATCTGTCGCATCATGAAGATAAGGTTAAAGGAGGCCCCTCATGGAGCCTTTTATGTCTGGTGGCCTTGGCTAGATATGCAGTGGTAAAGAAGTGGGGGGACTCCGATTTCCCGAGCTTCTTCTTCAGGAATAACATCCAAAACACTCGATAGGTAAGACTGAAAACACCCAAAACCAGTGAGGGTAGCCAATTTGGCTGCCTCCCTTAAAGTGGGCATACGGGTGAGGCGTTAAGACCATGTCCCGGCGAACGGGGCGGACCCAAGTATGGCTTTGGTCAGACCCGGTTCATCCCGTCACGGACTTTTGAAGCAAAGGCAATTAAAAGAAAATATCCAGAATTGGTGGGCCGACCTGCCATGCCGGACTTACACCCGGTAGGCCCATTTGAGTCATATGGGCAGCCCCTGGATTGATATATACTTAACTGTGGGAGTAACCCAGGGGGAGAAAAAAGGTTTGTGAATGTATTTCCATTAGGAGAGTACAGGTGTTGATGGTAATAATCAGTTCATCTTAGATCCGATCTTCCGTGATGAGATGAAAGCATCACTTGTGTTTGAAAGTAGTTCAACAACATCTGCTGAGGAAATAGTATCAGAAATGGGAATATCAGTGTGAAGCTGTCAGAGTATTCACAAAGTATTCAAACATATTGTGTTTGTCAACAGCATAATGCAATGTCTTAGGAGCAACAACCATAATCTGTTGTTTTGGCACCGACTGAATTTTATTTATTTTTATCCTCACTTGAGATAAACTCAGAAAGGACAGCAGTAGGACACCAATGACATTACTATCAATATAACAATGTAGCTACATGACCATTCCCAGGTTTGGCTTCCAGGAATGTTTTCAAAAGTTAATGAAAAATACAGCCACTGAAAAAATCAATTTGGAAAGAAATATAACACTTTTTAATGTATCATGTTTTCATAAAATAAATACATTCCAGGAATTTGTTGAGCTACCCAATATTAGATTTTATTACATTCTGGCATTATAATTTCAGTAACTTATTTTGTTTTTGTTTGTATACAACAGCTGTTTTTAATGTCCGTCTGTAATGTAATAAGGTACAATTTATGAACATTAAAATACAAACAATTTAATTTTGAATTAATGTATTCTTTCTATCAATCTGTTATAACTGTAGAACTGTAAATAAAATGCATGCAATTTTTGTTTGCACTTTTTACTTCCACAACCTTGTTTTGAACCTTTCAGTCTTTTTCATTATTACTCATCTAGAGTGAACTTACTCATAAAATAAGTTATCTTTACATATAATGTTTGCTAATGAGGAAAAAATCAATTTTCAAATTACTTCAGTTCTCAGAAATATTTTAAAAAATTTATTCATCTTTCAGAACAGCCTCTTTCATAATAGGTCTTTATTTAATAGTTTTACATCAATAATTTATTCTTTTCCTGTCAAAGAAGTACTATCTTGGCAATAAC
Organism: Zanna intricata; assembly: GCA_010016005.3. Classification (NCBI taxonomy): domain Eukaryota; kingdom Metazoa; phylum Arthropoda; class Insecta; order Hemiptera; family Fulgoridae; genus Zanna; species Zanna intricata. The sequence goes on along the minus strand of JAAAKQ030252290.1, from coordinate 4,319 downwards.
ATATACACATCTATGTTTGCCAAATTATTGGTATACAAAGATATACCAACATATCTACAATACTATTAAAATGTAACAAACCTCAGAAATGGATGCATTTTTGTTTTTTTCCTAGATGCAGGATTGATATTTATTAAATTACTACAATAACTCTTATAATCAGTCTTATTATGCAAGTAAACATCAAGAATGAAATAATTAATTACATGATAAAATATTTATACAAGAGAAAGCAGAAACTAATGTGAATAATAAACCTATAACAGGAAAGAAATGGTTAAAATTAAAAAAATCAGATGGACTTGTTAAAAGTCTATTACAAGACAATATAATTAAAAATAATTATAGGTAAATATAATCTTAATTATTTCATACAGATTATAACTTATAAGTATGACTAAAATATTAATTTTATAACTCGCTTAACTGCCCTACACAAAAATTAAAACCTATCAATTTTTAATGGTATATAAACTCCAAGAAAAAGTTTATTTAAACAATTTTTTTTACATTAAGTAATGTCAGTGACTGAAAGTTTATATGTACTCTTATACCCATTCATATAGTACGTAGTGTAACATCAATTTTTAATCAAAAGTATATGTTCTCTGAAATATTCAATTTCATTTCTTTGTTGATGTAAGTAGTTAAAAACTAGATAGAAAAGAAAAAACAACTAAAATATAGTTAAATTTCGATATGCATACAAAACAATTGTATTGCTATATCATTGATATTTATATGACTTAAAAGTTACATTTTTCATTACAAAAACTGTCATAGTCAAACACCTTTCAAAAGAACACCTCCTTGAAAGGTGAGTGTAAAATGCAATGAAGGTTAATTATTTCATATATTTATTGCAGTGGAAGATAATTTGAATCCTATGAACACAATTATGAAATAATGATAAAATCTTGTGCTGACAAATTTAACTTTATAAGGAACAATTGTTAACAAAGGATATATGCTTTAAGAAGAAACAATCTTAATGAACAATTAACTTGTAACTAGGATATTTACAAAATCTTACTGAATGCTAACATTTAATTAATATACTCATACTAATAGTATTACAACAACATTCAAAACAAATACAGTAACAATTAATAATACTCTCTAATAGTACGACTAATAAAATAAAGTAATTAAAAAATAATCTAAACAAAAATTTAAAAAATAAATTAAAACATCATCTTACATTACAGTGATTTAGCTAATTTTCATTTACAAATGCATATAAACTTAAAAAAAAATCTCATGCTATAAATGTCATAAAAATTCTTTCTAAATCAACCAGAAAAAAACAATAAATTAACTGTAAACAAACAGTGTTAGTAAATAAATAAAACTTTGTATATATTGTATAATGCAATCACTTAAGATAATTAATAATTATAAATCACAGTAAAATATTATGAATACCTGTTATTGTTCCCCCTAACTAATGTAAAAAACACATCAATAATAAGAAGTGGAAGAAGTATCCAAAGCGGAGTCAAAACATAGTATGTTGAAACATGTATCGATGGATTCTGTAATTTTAAACAAAGCATAATTTGCGATGCAAGTTTTAAAATAATTGCAAATAAATACCATATTTTTCTTTGGACCGAATTAGAAAGTCTATCGTGCCCATTTTTCCAATGCGACATCATGTTAAAGAAAACATATATTAATAATATACTATCATATACCCATAATGGAATAAACACAATAAACCAATTCCAGTTTGTTCGGGAATCCAAACGAAGCACAATTAATATTAGAAACACTAAAAGAACAAACCAAGTAAATAATGCTCTGTGTAGAACAGCCATACTTTTACTTCATGTAATACATATAATTTTATTTTAGAAGTAAATCTTTTATTTTAAGTTTCATTATAGAGGATACCTGAAAATAAACAAGTATCATTATTTATCAGAGTAACAATAGACTACAATATAAAATGATTTAATAATTTCAACACAATCATACATCGCATCAGAGCTGATCAGAAAAAAATGATTTATATAACATCAGGTAAACAAAATATTCACAACAGGTTATTTAAGGAAACAAATAACAGATGAAAGAAGACAAGATTGATCTGTTTTTTATTATGCACTGCAGTGTCAAGTTATTTTGCTAAAATATGAACATTTTTTATGTATTATTACGTTTTTAAAAAAACATTACAAATATTTTTAATAAAAATTGTTCACATGTTTGTTCATTTTCAAAAAATATAATCAATTTTATGATTACTCAGTAATTTGCAGAAAAATGGTCATATTACTGTCCCACAATCCTAATGAAAACTGTTCTTGTTATATGACTAGTACATCTATTTTATGTAAAATTACTTGTTACAAGTATTGACAGTTGTAAATACTTAACTGATTACAAATTAAAAATATATAAAATAAATATATATTTAAAAAACTGTTTTTTTTTTTTTTTGTGGGCGAAAAACTAGAGACGTTATCATCGCTCGGTAAAAAAAAAAAAAATAAAAAAACTGTTGATAGCTATGTTTAATCAATTACAATTATAATTAATTGGAGATATCATGAAAACAGATGGCAAATTAAATATACAAGTATACCATGTATAGACTTGTATGGTAGACAAGTATACCATGTAATAGATTTTCTTTAACATTTTATTTATATGCATCTCAATATTGAAAGCATTTAGGCTCCTTACAGCTTGCTTTCTGCAAGCGATGAAATAAATAAAAATGCACAACATAAAAAATAAAAATTAATCAAGATAATTCTTTAAAAAATCAGTATTTATAAAGATAAGTACTCATCAGCAATTTTATAAATATAAAATTAAAAAAGAAATATAAATTAAAATTATAGGTAAAAAAAAAAAATAAAAATATGAAAAGTTTAACTCATAAAATAAAAAAATAAAATAAACTTACAACATTAATTATGAGAAAAGAAAGAAATAAGCAAGTAACATTAGAAATTTCAACAAAGATAATAACAATAATTACAAATTGTTAGTGAACAAATGCACTATCTGATTACGTACCAACTTAACAAAACTCTACATTTATTTGAAATTACAGATAAATATTTACTTTTAAAAATGAAAACAATTAGCATGGAAAAAATCAGAGAACTTATAAAATAAGGTCAAATATAAATATAAAAAATAATCAATATCAAATACAATGTAAAATTAACAAAATTTATAAAATAATTTATTAACTTCTCAGAAAATTATTTTGAACTCACGGTTTACTAGAATAGTACAGACTGAACATAACTAATCTAGAAGGAATATTTTCTTCTATTAAACATCAAAACCAAGATGTTTAATGCAATCAAGAGTTGTGATCAGTAAGGATAAAACATTAAACAAGGTTCTCAAAAATTTAGAAAAAGTTCACAGGTCAAGGTAAAAGTTTTTAATAGTAAATGTAATGCAGAAACTTATTCTGCACTCATGCCATAATAATGTAATTGTTAAAATATGGGTTCCGAAGTAGCACATTCAATCACACAAATAATCCTTTATATAAATAAAATACTTCCATGTGTGAAGATTTTAGCACATCCTCAATATGAAACCTAAAAATTGATTCTTTCTGCTCATTAAACTGCCAATGTTTTCAGAAAAACTCAAACGAGAGTCAAATATGATTCTTGGCAGTAGGAACAGTAAAAGTCCATGTACAACATGTCATATAGCTTTATTTAACCAATAACTGTTGAAAGCTGCATCTGTTTTTCACTATTAAAAACTAGTTTCATATTACAATCTAGATGACAAGTAGGATGTAACAGTAATTAAAATCCACTGTCAAACATTGGCCAGAGGACAACAAAGGTAGATATTGATAGCAACAAAAAATTTAACCATTTCTGCTAAACCTCAATTGACTAAGCTTCCACATGAAACAAACTTAATCATTGTGCTATCTTAATCACTGTATATATTATAAAGGAATTTAGTAGAAGATAGCACTTTTTTTTTTTCTTTAATTCTACTTCCAATGATATCGTGTGACACTGAATATCAAGTATTTGAAGTATATAAAGAAATAAAACACTGTCATAACTTTAAACAGGCATTTTTAGGCATACTATTCATGGTCCAATTTTAACAATCTTCTTTGTAAAAGGATGTTTCTATATAAACTCCTGCTTTTTGTAGATAATAATCTACAAATCGATGATAACACCACTCTGCAACATTTTTTATGTTTTGATGCTTTTATATTATTTTAAAGTATTTTCATTGCTGAATCCAAATATGGAGTCTGATTTCACCTAACACATATAGTTTTCATACAACCTGCCATGATATTATTACAT
>JAAAKQ030252268.1:0-10907 GCA_010016005.3 Zanna intricata | reverse complement strand
TATATGACCTGCCTCCTACCGACTAAACCTCCCTCACCGTTCTTCTCCGCGCCCGAGATCGGACCCACAATTAAATATAACGCATTCTCGGGGGAAATGAATACGACATCTTCGGGGAAAAAAAAAACTGCTTCCGCAATGCGTGGAATAGACTGCCTGTGACTCCATTTTCACTGTATCTGCAACAAAAAGAAACTATTGTTTCTTTTTGACTCACCCACTCATCACTCAAACAAAATCATCCACACAAAAAACACTCATACTGGTGTGATATGGATGTGTAAATATTCTCGTATGTAAGTGTTCAACCCGATATGTATACTGTTAAAAATCAAAGGGTAGTTTCATATTTTATTCCCCATATTTTTTTTTTTCACTAAGATATCCAATTTTATTTTATTACTAAGAATTAAAATTAAGAATAAATACTCTTTATAATTACTTTTTAACATTTTTCATCCTATGAAACACGGAAAGAATATAAAAATATATAAAATTATCCTTAATCTGGCTTAGTAATTAATAATATATATTAACTTATCTTTTTCATTTTCCTCCCAAAATAAGGGTAGTTTTCAACCAAGGATTTTTCAATTATTGGATCTCTTCCAAGTAACTGCTGTTTCAATGAAAATTAATTTTTTTTTTTTTATAAAAAATAAATGAAGTAAAAATTAAAGTAATGGAAATAAATAACAGTAGATATAATGGTAAAGACAAGCGAAGGAAGAACAAAAAAAGTAAAAAATTACAAATGTTTAGGTACTATGGTGAGAGAAGACTAGAAAAGTGTAATGGAAACAAAAGGACGGTTAACGATGGCAAAGGAAACCTTCAATAAGAAAAGGGAATTACTATGAGGTAAAAGTCTGGATTTAGACATCTGTGGGAGTAAAACATGGACGATGAGATTAGAGGGAATGGATTGAGGCTTTTGAGATGTAGATGTAGAGAAAGATGTAGAAAATAAATAATCGCATGCACTTCTGAGGGAAAAGAAGAAAGAAAAGAAACTAAGTCATGTGGTTAGAAGAAGTGGAATCTTGATAACTGCATTGGAAGGGTCAGTAGAAAGATAAAGCGAAACGAGAAAGAAGGATTAAATCAGTATTTCTCAACCTGTGAGGTACGCCATCCCAGGAGGGGGCGTGGTTACACTAAATGGGAGCATATCGAAAAGAAAATATTAATTAAAGATGTATTAATTTACTGACTGGAAAGCAAAACAAAATACATTTTGACATAATAAATAATAAAATTCACATTTACATTTGTGTAACACTCTAACAAATAAGATTATATCATTACTGCACAAATGCATTTAATAATTAACTTATCAATACCAAATTAAAAACAAGTTTAATAATTATAAATACTCTCTTTTGGGCCTGTCTTGCAGAGCAAAGTTTTTCGAAGGAAGATTTAATACTTAAAAAAAGTGAGTTATTTTTCTATATTTAGCTGAGATCTATATATATTTTGTCTTCAAAGCAGTTACCGCAGAAAATCCGGTTTCCCAAAGGTAGGATGTTGAAAATGGTAATAGTATAAGAAAGGTGCTCTTATTTTCAGTGCAGAAACTTACTAGTGCAGAAACTAGAAACAGTGCAGAAAAGGGGTGGATTTTCATCCACCCCTGCCCGAAATTCAAAGAGTGATTTATTACTAAATTGTCTTTTGATTTCGCCACATGCCGTGATGTCTATGAAGAATTCTTATTCAACAGTTGAGAGTCTTGCGGGAGTACTTTGAAATGGATCCCTAACCCACTCGAAACTTGCTACTAAGCTGTCGTCAGTAAGAAATACATTATAAAAAGTTTTGCCATTAGAGCTAACTGATTTTCAATGGTTACACCATAAACAACTTTCATTTGTTGTTCTTCAGCCTTGTAAAGTTTAACACATTCACCCACATTTGCAAAATTTTCTAGATATTTTTGCTTAGTAAATTTCTGCTCCACAATTACAATTTATCACAAAAAGCATTAATTTTATCACTCATATCCAACATATGTGTATTTGCTCTTTGGAGTTGAATATTCAACGTGTTTAATTTGTTAACTTAATATGTAATTTAATGTCATTTAATGTTCATCAAGTAGCTCAATTCCATATAAATAAACTATCTTGAAACTTCTCGTCTTTCAGTAGATTTTTTCTTTTAGAAAAAAAGCGATTTCATCTCTTAATTCATAAATATGTTGCAAAGATTTCTCGCGTGATAACCATCTTTCCTCGCTATAAAATAGTAACGTTGAATGTACTGCACTCAAGGAGGGAGTTCAACACGCAACGCGAGTGAGAAGATTGTGTCTATATAGGCTCCGTTAACTGATTCATAAATTTTGATATTTTTAGCTTTTATCGTTTCTTTCTGATCAGTCATCGTTAAGCTTAGTACTTCTTTGTTCTTGTTGTATTAATAAAGACTATTTTCTGAATATTATTAGTAATATTAATATATTTAGTTGCGTAGGTAGCCCAACTGGCTGTCTAGACAAGCTTGGTAGCGATTTTAATTATTTATACCGCTTTCAAGGGGATGGACTGCTATTTTTTTTTATTATTTTTGTTATTAGTTATATTGTTCTATAATTTTTCAATCTCTGGTATTTATTATTATTGTTCCATCTTGTTAATAGTGGGTGACTTGCTGTTGGTCGATCGCTTTGTCAGCGGTGTTGCTATTGGTTGGATTTTGTTTACATATATATGTAAACAAACTATTACCTTATTTTTATTTTCATTTGGTTAAGGTTTTAGTGAGAAATAATGTTAGATACTGAAGGGAAGATGCTGGGCACGTCTAGGCGAGGTAAGACTCCACAGGCTATTGTTAAAGCTAGACTTGATAACTCCTCTACTTACTGTTACTACGAGAAGTTCAACGCCCGGTTTTGAAAGTGATTTATGAATTAAATAAAACGGTTTGACAGGTTGGCGGTACGATTCCTTTAATGAGTGTGTTTGAGGAAAAGTTTTATTCTCTGATACAATTTCTTGTTAACCCGAAGAGTAGTGGTTCGAATATTCGGAGTAAGGTTTCTCTTAAGGTAAGGGAATTAAGGCCATTTTTGGATTCTGTGGCTGCAGGTTATGAGAATTGGCCGCTGAGTTAGCCCTGAGGTTAGAGAGGTGGTGGTGCGGGAAATCGTTCCCGTCGTTTTAACATCCCGCTAAGGTTTTAAAAGAAAAGCGGGAAGCTAGTTTGTCCCGGAAACAGCCTGAGGTTTCGTTCGTCAACCTAAGAGAGAAGGGCTACGAAGACTGCAAAAGAGATGAAGAACGAGATTCGGGTCATCCTTAAACAAAAGAGGTCGAGCCTGAAAATTCGAAAGATAAAAGAAAGAATTAAGGAGTTAGTCGTCATTGCTGATGACAAAGAGACCCTGCAGGTCATCTCAGATTCGTTTAAGGTCGGTAGTACCGACATGAAAGTCGACCCTATGCATAAGAGGCGCCCAAGAATTATTGTGTATGACGTAGATTAACGATTATCTGAGGAAGAGTTAATGACTCTTATTCGAGAGCAAAACACTCAGGTGACTGAGCATATCTTCAAGTCTGAATGTCGATTATTATTCAAATCGAGGTAGATGCGAGGCTAAGCGCTACCACGGAATTTTCGAAGTTAGTACGACTCTTTTGCACAGCTTCGTCGACAAGGCCAGATTTTTTGTGGATTTTTCTTTGTGTAAAATCAAAGAGTTTTTAGATGTCCAGCAGTGCTTTAAATGCTGCGGGTATGGTCACAGGGCTAAGTTCTGTTATCATTCTGCAGCCTGTGCTCATTGTGGTGATAAGGATCCAAAACGTAACGAGTGTGCGAAGAAGTCGGAGGGTCCGATTTGTGCTAGACACACTGTGGAGATTTTTGTTTCACAAATGCTTGTATACTTTGGAATCTTCCAAACTGTGAATGCGCAATATCGGTGCATATTCCGACGATATTTTTCCACTCTATGTTTACCTCATTTATAAAATCATTTAAGATAGAACATTATGCGAGTACCGTTGCTTTGAGTTCTGTTGATTTGCAGAAAATTAGTTCTTGAAATGAGCATCTTTATTGCTATTTGTTGCTTCATCAAGCCGAATTGAAAACAATTTGTCACGCAACTTCTCGAAAAGCTGATCCTGTAACATCATTGATGCTTTAGGTATATCACCAATTCGACGGGCAGTATCATTTGATAGACGTATGGACTGCAATTGTTTGTCAAAATTATCTCTAAACATAGTTTCTACAATGATGTTTACTTTTCATATGATTTAATTTTAATTCGAAGAATTCTCGGGGTTTGTTAAAGTATTCACTATGAAGCGTCTCTAAATATCGTTTAAGATTAGTAGATTTCATGCTGTGTACTGCCATTCTTTTCTTCTTAATTTACCTTCAGTACTGGTAAACCCAAAATTTAAGTATTCGTGAGAATATTTTCATGATTTTATTTTCGGAACCACGCTCGCCTGTGCACTTACTGATGCATTACTGTCGGCTATTATTCGCTTACGCCCACTTAAAAATTTATCCATGATTCTGTATAAATAATCTACTGCCGTAAATATTTAATACCGTGAATTACAATTAACACGCAAATTACAACATACATATTCACGATTAATTCGACAGCGATAGAAGGATCGAATCGACTGAGACTGACTGGGATGAAACGAGGTGCAACAATTATACACGTTTGCACAGACAGTCCAGAAAGTTTGGGACAAGTCGGAACTTCTTGCGAAGCCGCGAAAATTTCCGATGTAATGGTCGTAAGACAGACAGCAATAGAGAGGCATCTCTTCCGGTTTTCTCAGTGCAACGGGTCGGTGTTGCCAAATGTCAATAAATTTACTTATTCTTGATAATTTGTAAGGTTTTTAATTAAGGTTGTATAAAATAATAATGTATTTTATACACTGTTATTGTATGAGAGGAGGCGCGGTGAAAATTACGATTGAAAATTGGGTTGCAAATTCCGAAAGATTGATAAATGCTAGATTAAGTTAATAGATGAGGTGAAGACTAGAAAATTATGAGACAATTAAGGTGAAGGCTTGAGGCAGAAATGGATGGAAACAATGGTGGCGTAAGAGTTCTCCCACCAGGCAGAATATCAGTTAATGGTGAAATTAAAAAAATATATTATTAAAATAATAACAATTAAAAACTATATAAAATAAACATAGAAGTTTTGGAATTTATTCCGCCGATACTGAATTGAATGTAAAATCAAAAAAAGTAAAATAAATTGTTACGGAGTCCATATGACATAATTGTAAAATTTTTCACACAGGTGTAAACTTTTTGGTAAAGGCACCCTTGAATTTTTATTCAAACTTGTAAAGTTTTAATAATAAAATAAATTGTATAAATTAGAAGATTTATTGAGAAATAAAATGTAAAAAATCTCTGTTATTTATCCTAATGCTAATATTAGGCTATGTTTTACTCCTCTTAAGCTTCGAACTTATCGGCAAATAAATAACTCAACGTCACTTTCTGTTCTCTTTTTATTTTGATCTAAAAATATCCACATCTTCAATCTAGTTATTTGAATGATATTCTAATCTTCTAGTAACTTTATATATATTTTTTAAATATTTAATAATAAAGCGTAATTGGCCTCTCTAATCTACCGAACTATTCTTCTTCAGATGAGAATACACCATACGCTTTTTTTAAATTCATTTTTAAATACCTTCAATTCAAACTTCAACAAACCTTTCGATTTTAACCATTCTCCTATAAAACTTATCAAAATTTTCTTCAATTTTTTTTCTGCTGTGGCGTTATAAGACATCTATTCTCTTTTTAAAGAATTTCTTTAAAATTCTTAGCTATACTGAATATAATATAAAAAATCTGATATGAGTACAACATGACTTCCTTGTACGCCTATTAAATTATATTTCCCCCCTTTTTTAAAGGAAAAGTACAAAAAATTTTATTTCATCAATAACTTCTATTTTGTTAATATTTTTTTTTTATTGTTGAATTTTATTTTATCGTAAAAACATTTTTACAATCAGAGATTAATAATTATTATTAAATCAACATATTATTAATGTCAATATATATCTTATAAGAGTATATTATTATATATTGATTAACAATACATATTATTAAATCAATATAATTAAATTTTTTTTAAATGTATTAAAAAAAATGAGATGAAGTCTGATTCGAACGGATGCCTACCACTTGCAAGATCTAATTAAAATTTTACTTGGCCTCTAACTCTGGAACCAATGAAAATAAGTACCACTTATGATATATCGTTGTAAAAGATCTCAATGAAAGCTTATAACTGCTGTTAAGAAAGAATCAAAAATCCAATTTTTTTTTGAGGGGGGATTTTCGGCGTTTTTGGAAATTTTTGGTCCAGTCGATTACAATAAAAGGAATGATGCATTATTAGATGTTATAACAACCTAAATTCAAAATTTTAACATCCTGTGGATATTCCTTTTTGAGTTAGGCGAGATACATACGTACATACAAACAGACGTCTCGCCGAATCTAATCAAAATGGATTCAGGGATGGTCAAAATTGATATTTCCGTTGAAATCTGAAAACCGAAATTATACGCGATCACAATACTTCCTTTACTATGTACCAGAAAATAAAAATGATATAAATTTGATCATAAACACGATATAAATCGTCACACAACACACATCCAGCCGATAAGATAGTTCATCAAATACATTAATCAATAAGTCTGAACTAATTGATGCGACAACTGCTTCTGTCCGTTCTCTGCTAGGACGGCTGATATCAGTGGCACATACCCCTTTATAAACCCCAAAGAAAAAATCGTAAATGGTTAGATTGGGCGAAAGTGGTGACCCCAACAAATAAGCCCTGTCATTTGGAGAATTTCATTCAATCAGTTACATTCAGTGTTATGCCAGTGAGGAGACGCAGCATCTTGTTGCCAAACAAAGTTCTGCGGTTCATATTGCAATTGAAGAAAAAGCCACATTTTAGCACATCATGATAGTTTATTCCAGACATACTTGCTTTCGTGAAAAAGAACGGCCCGTAAACTTGCCCTCGAGGTGCAGCGTAAAACACATGTAGGTAATATTTCACATTGCAATATTTAGTGAGGATTTTTTGATCCCCAGATACGCAAATTATCAGTGTTTACTTTTCCATTATCATGAAATTTCGATTCGTCACTGAATACGACACAGATGAAATATCTTCGTCACGGTGCATCATTTAATTTGCGAAGTTAGCATACAAATCATAATCTGTAGGTTTTAGAGCTAGCGCAGAGCTAAAATTGTTTGAGTTGCTCTTTTATTATTTCATGTATAATTAATCAATATACATGAAACTTGAGAAATATTACACAACTTTAAAACCGTGATATTCAATTTGAGACATAAGTTATATAGTAATCTTCCATAAGTCCGTAAGTGATGTACAGACAAAAAGAAAAAGAAGTGCTCAACAAAAATGGCAAGGAGTAGAGAATATTCTTGTACAGCGGAAGCAGAAGGAATGTACAAAGAAAAGAAGAAATTGATTTTCACGGATGAAATATTATTTGAAATTGAAATTATAATAATAATTATTGTTTTCAAATTAATCACGGTATTCGTGAACTTATTGATGCACCAGTCCAATAAATTTATCAAATCCCATCCTAATTTAATCAAGTTAGAATTCAAATTCTAACCATATAACAGAATAATGAATTGTAACAATTTATTGGACCTTTGAAATCAATTTTACTTTCTCACTACAAAATAAGCTTCAGTCTAATTAACATATTAATACTATACATATCGGTGTGTCAATACTGCTACGCACTATAATGCACTGAAATATCAGTTTTCAACTTTTTTTTTGTAATGTTAAACAGTTTTTTTAATTTTATACTTCTAATTTTAAAAAGTAAATGTTATACACAGACTACATTGCTTTTTCTTAAATGAACGATCATTTTGATCTAATTTTTAAGTTTTTTTAGTCCAAAAATTTATGTATTTTATTAATATAACTAATGTGTATATAATTATTTTTCTTTAGTTGTCAGAGCTGTACAAAAATAAATTTGCAATGCTATTGGTTACAGTTGTTCTTTAAGAAGTAAAACTTTAATAAAAATAATATATTCATATTATTTAAGGTACATTTATAATTTAGAGTACTCCTATTTGCAGTAGTAGAAATGTGTGGGACGTTACTTTAAGCTCCTCCCTTAATCTGCTATTGGTCACTGACAACTAGCCAATGACAGGTGGATGAAATTATTGGTGGAAGTATTTGTGATATGTATGTTTGTATTCGTGTTAAACATTTGATTTTTTTTCTAATGTAAAGACGTCACATGCAGTTAATAACGTGACAGCTGCTTTTCTGGTTGTGTTCTCTAGTGTTATTTATTTTTAAATTTACTCTTTTGCTTATTTTCTTTTCTTTTCTTATCTTTCTTTTAAAATACATGTAGTCTTCGTTGTCGTCGAGCGTAAATTTGGCACATATCCACCATCCAATATTTAAGTTAAAATAAATGCCAAGACGACAACGGGGCGGTCTTTTAAACGTATTTTTGTTTTTTGTTTTTTTTTTTTTTAATAAACTCTTCTTTTGACGCCGCCGTCGGTTGACATCAAAGATTAACATACTTTGTTTTTTTTTTAAGTTCAACGACTCACATCCGAATTAATGAAATGAGTTTTACAATTATTAAAAAAAATTCTTATAAATATACGAGTAACTATTAACCTTATATTATCATTCCGAGCATCAGTTGATCTCCTATAACAGAAGATTGGAATAAATCAATAACAGGTACGTATTGTTATTTTTAATCATATTGATAGAGTAGTGTTACCATGCTATTTCCGGAAGGAGTAATACTTTTTTTTAAGTCATTATAATTATAAGTACGTAATTTATACTGACTGTTCTTATTCCACATCTTTCAAGAAAGTTTTAAGGAAGACTATTCGTACTTTTTCGGTTCCCTCATTCTAAATACATTAATGTATTATTGGTTCTGGTCGTTAGCAATATATTTACGTCAATAGAGTAATATAAAGTACTAACTTTTTAATATAATTTTCATGGATTCGATGTAAATTTAGATATAATTTTTTTAGTATAGGCGCAATTACATCTGTAAAAGAAGCAAAAAAAAAATTTCGCCGATTAATTCCATAAATAAATAATAATATAATGGATTTTTATTAATATTTTATTCATTACTCATCTAAAAAAAAATTGAAAGAGTACAACTTTCTGTAGAAATTCTGAACTGATTAAATATGAAATAAAGTTGTATATGTATATTTGATATGTAAACAAAAAAAAATATTAAAAAAAAAGACTTTTATATGATAAGCAAACCAGTTCAAGCAAGGAGAGCTTTTATGAAAAAATAAATCTATATTAAATAAAGATTTAAAAAGAAAAAAAAAATGAAAAAACCTATGTATCCTATACAACGCTTGTATTGTAGCGGAGAATGGATCATAGGAAAGTCAAAAGAGAAAGTTGTTACAAATAATTCAGTTTATATAGTTGAGGATAAATGAACTTCAAAACGAATTAGGAAAGAAAAAATTGTGGAAAAATGCTGAAAAATGAAAACCTTAGTTTTCTGAGATAACCTATTCTAAAGCAATCGGGGTAGGTTAATTTATAATCGATTTATAATTGGTGGGAATTTATAATTGGAAAATATAAGGTTTCAAAAAATAAGAGAACGTAAAAATTAAAATACATTACGGAAATCATTGAGTGTGTATGATTTAAAAAATATTTTGAGATTCAATACTTGCAGTAGACAGAAAAGAATTATATCAAACCAGTTAAATGAGATACGATAACGTAATGTTGATACCATATAGTGAACATTTTCATCTGTTACATGTTTATAAAGAAAAGATAAATTTCTATTTTTAAAAGATAATTTCTATTTTTCCTCATAGTTTCTTTAGCTGTTTACATCATTAGCCTTAACCAGTATCAATTTTTCATTGCTAGGAAATTTTTGATTTTATTTTTTATTATTCTAGAGTTCTTCTTCAATAATTTTGTTATCTCATACTCAGGAAGAAAATTTATTTGTTAGTATACTCAATAATCTTCCGATGATTTTCGATTTTAAGTCTTCATAGTTTTATGAGTCGATTGTACTGCTAACTCTTCTCATCCTTTATATTTTCATCCTTTATAGTGACTCTTTTAATGAAACTTTTTACTGAATGAAGATACCTCTTTTCAATGGCCTGAATGAGTAACATTCTTTGTAAGAGATACCTACGTCTTTTTCAATACTTCAAGGCAGGCATAGGCAAATTTTGAAAACCCTTAAACCTTATTACTTATAGTTCTTAATATGACTTCAAACATCGGTATAAATTTCCGAACATGTTTATTTGTTTCCTGGATACTCTTGTTAGTATCGCATCATATGGATTTAATTTTTCAAACATGTAGAAAAATATTTTGTAAGATTATTCTTGATTAAACAGACCATTTTCATTAAAAAGCTATCACCCGGATTTTGATGTGTATATACCATGTATACAACACGATATAACTAATATTTATTCTTTTCATTACGGCATCACTACCATAAATCCGGATCCATAATAAAAATCTGTGGAAGGAGTAATATTTTTCTTGTAAAAAAAATTGATCCACTTGATTCGTCACATAGTACACCCAGTAAAGGGCTCTACATAGGGTATATGTGACATCTACTAAATAGTCTCTTTGGAGGATGCGGTAAAATGAGACAGTGAGATAAAAGATGGTAAGATAAGCCGGCCCCCATGGCGCGAGTGGTAGCCTCTAGCCCTTTCATTCCGGAGGTCTCGGGTTCGAATCCCGGTCAGGCATGGCATTTTCACACACGCTACACATCATTCATCTC
>JAAAKQ030252224.1:0-10908 GCA_010016005.3 Zanna intricata | reverse complement strand
GAAAACCCTAACTATTACTGATTCGTCGTTTCTTAGTATATGCCGAATATTCTCAGGTATTTTAAATTTTTGGCGTAAGGCCGCATAACAAATGCAATCTGTCAAGATGTGACGTACAGTCAGTCAGCAGTCACATGTTGTACAATTTCTGTATTGAATGATTCGTTTCATTAAAGCTAAGTAGTAAAACATTACTTATTCGTTGATGAATTTCAGCTGCATTACACCCCTCAGCCTGAAGAAATCAAACTACCGCACGCACTTCACACTTGGTGGGAGATGCTATTGTTGTAGACATGTTTACGTGCTAGCTGCGTATTCAGAACTCAATGAAGTGACGCAGCATGATTGAGGGCCATATTAGAGACGCTGCGCAACACATATGTGCAAAGGTTCATCTGATTTTGCGCTGGTTTTTATTTTGCAACAGATCGGATCTTGAAAAAAAATAATCCTCGTATCATCTAATTCGATCCATTAAGCTTGTAAGGTCCAATTGTAATGCTATAAAAAATATTTATGCAAAAATTACAGCTTCAGAAACTGGAGTGGGATGATAAACTTTCAGGAAATATCCTTCACGTTTGGTCTATAAAAAGTTCCATTTACAAAAAAAATTTGTGATGATTAATCAAAGGGATAAGAAAAATAGTTGATTTACAATTACAAGGATTCGCTGATGCCTCAAAAGATGGCTAGGGTGTTTGTATATACCTACATTCTGTTGATAGGGAAATTGCACAGTCAATCTCCTTTGCTCAAAATCAAGAGTCTCACCAATACAACAGATCTTCATACCAACATTAGAAATATGCGGTGCATTTTTATTATCAAAGTTATTCAAAAACATTTCTCTTGCACTTTTTTTAGGCAGGCTCTACAGTTGTACTTTCTTGGATAGCAAATTCATCAACAACGTGGAAAACCTTGTAGCCAACAGAAGTGTCAGAGTTTCAAGAATTTATTGAAAACTGTAAATTGTAACATATTTACTCAACAAATAATCCTTCTGAATGAAGGATTATCTTTTCTCAACAAGTTAATAAAAAAAAAAAATTTTCTGAAGGAATGAGTGCAACTGAATAAAAATAATCACTTATGGTGGAAAAATCCTTTTTGTTTAGTACAGAAAATGGAAAACTGGAATAACAAAACCACATCACTAATTATAAATTAGCTCGACAGATTTATTTGATTTTTTCCTCATTGCAAAAAATGATAAATGCACTGCATTATTGTACAAGATTAAAAATTAAAAAAAAAAAAGCAAAATTTATTATAAGCACATTTTATCTGTTCAAAAGAAAGTATTTATTTTAATGCGATGTACTATTCAGATGCAAAATATTCATTTTCTGATGGAAATTAAAGAATTACACACAAATTCATTTGTATCTAAACTAAGCAAACTAGATTAGATTCATATATGGAGAAGGTTGTCTAAGAGCGGGAGGAAGATTGCAATTACCTGATTTGAATTTTGACTATAAGCATCTTATCATTCTTCCTCCTAAATCTAATTTAACTAAGTTAATAATTAAAAAATAATATCATAGGCTCTTGGGTGCAGAACCTTAATTACATCATTCTTAACTTCATGAGAAATACTGGATAATCAATGGTAAAAGCATCATCAGATCATGCTACACAAATGTCTGACATGTTATCGATTCAATGGAAAGCAATCGGAGCAACTGATGGGATAACTGCCAAAATGCTGCATTGAAATTACTTGCAAGCCCTTCACTAAAATAGACTACACAGTACCTTTAGTAATATGTCAAGGTGGGCGGTGTTCAAACATTATGATAAAATGTTATGTTGAATTATTTGTTTACCTGTGTACTGAAGCTACACATTCAGAATTCATCAACTGTCAGCGATTTATCAACTGATGAATTTATAGCTGCTTTAAGAAGATTTGTCTCAAGAAGAGGTACGAGTTCTAACCTATACAATGATAATGGGATGAATTTTGTAGGAGCCAATGATTCACTACACTCAATGTATGAATTTTTAAATAATGAGACTGTAAAAAGGATAGCAAATTTTTCATCCATAAAGGGGATTTAGTGACACTTTATGCCACATTTTGGAGGCTTATGGGAAGAAGCAGTAAAGTCAATGAAATATAATTTAAGAGGTAAGCTCATTACTATATTGATCCAAATAGGAAATTATCTTAATTCTTACTCCCTTTGTACATTATCTTCAAATTCCTCTAATTCCAAAAACAATTCTTAATTCGTAGTCCTCTCTTACTTCTCTACCTAATCCTAATGTCCTAACTGATATGTACCTAACTGTACCTAATCCTAACTGATATACCTTTAAATAGGCTTAACAGATGGCAGTTAGTTCATTTAAGTATTCAGACCATATGACACCGATGGTCTTCAACAATTCACTTCTCAATTTCAAGAATGTTCCAAATCGAGAGCTGAGCATTCATCGCTTTAACCTGGAACCCAGTTTATTAAAAGATGCCACCACTGCAGTGGAAACTAGGCATTATTGATGATATACATCTGGACCAAATAACCTTGTTTGAGTAGTTATAATTCAAACACTAACGAGGACTGGTAAAATATCTGTGACCAAGATATGTTCATTACCTAATAATGACAGACAATTTCTATTATTGCTTAATTTATTAATTATTCTTGTTTAATATTTTTTATATTTAGTTTCATGTTTTTGAGCTTTAAGAAATCATACAGATTTCTGGTGGGCAGTACATTCAGGTAGCACTGTTATCTGGCATCATGTGATGTTAAGTATTAGTTTTTCCTTCTTTTTAACACAATTTAATATTTTATTAAACATGTGTTTTTATTAATTAATTGTTAATGCGCAATATGCAACCATAAAAAACAGCCTAATCGCCAAGCTTGTTGAATTTTCAATTTTATTATATTATCATAAGATATATTAAATTATGGCGGGCAGTATGTTGAGACACAGCTCTGTCTGGTTTATTCGGCTTGTGATGAATCGCTCAGCTCTGTATGATTCACTTCGCTCCATGCCACACACAGCTCTTGGGAATTCACTCAGCTCTATCTACATTAAATAAGTCAGCTTGACATTAGAATCTAGTCTCCTCTCTTTTTGGCTAATCTTGTATCGATCTATCATTTGAAGACATATTTTACACATCATACAGTAGACATATATATAACTAAATTATATATATTTTTTAACAATCTAATACAAAATAAATTAAATCATGAACATGTAAATATAAAACTGCTAATTCGAATTTGTATTTATTTTATTTACAGTCTACTTAAGATAAATGAAACATCAACAATCACTAGGTTAAAGATTGCTTCAGAACTTATGATTCAAAATCAAATAATGTTACTTATCACTATAGCTCAATGATTGAGAGACTAAGATATGTATAGATACATAAGATTTAATGATTTGTAAATTACCTTGTAATTTACAAAATAGTTCTTAAATTATTAATCCAAATTGTCTAAAAATATTTTAACAGTATTAATGCATCAATATCGAGATAAGGTAAAATCGATTCAAATTTATTTATTTATTTAATTAAAATTTAAAGATTGAACAACTAACATGAACAACAATGTCTGTAAGTGTTCTGATGGTCCTACGATGGCCAGCTGGTCGTCTCAGTAATGCAGAACCTTTTTCTATTTATCTGTTTAGTCTCCGGAAGTACCGTAAGGTATTACTTCAGAGGATGAATGAGGATGAAGTGTATGAAAGTGAATGAAGTGTAGTCTTGTACAATCTCAGGTCGACCACCCCTGAGAAGTGTGGTTAATTGAAACCCAACCACCAAAGAACACAGGTATCCAAGTATTGCAGAACCAGTTGCCCTTACATTTACCACTGACTTCAGTATCATTTTCCAATCTGGAATAGCTGAGCTTGCCATTAAAAAAGAAACATGTACAAAATTATGTCGGACATGTAACTGTCACATTGGCCATCAGTTCAATGTTGTCTGTCTTTGCAAGTGTATAAAAATAAATGCAGTAATAACAACACCTGCTAATTGTGAGGGTTTATCAACAATTAGATTTCTACATGCAAGAGAACATAATGCTGCTGAAATTCACCGTCAATAGTGTAAAACATGTGGGCCTATCATAATGAGTCAAGGAAATATGAGGCAATGGTGTTGTGAGTTTAAGGAAGGCCGTTCACGATGAACAGAAACGTTGCAAGTCTAGTGTCCGAACTGATGACCTCACTGAACATGTGAATACAAAAGTGAGAGAAAATCGTTGTTTTATGATTAGTAATCTTTTTCTAGAATTTCTAGTAATTTCAATATTAACATTATTGAGAATTGTGACTGATACTAAACTATTGTAAACTATGTATACATCGAGTGCCAAAAATGTTGAGTTTTTGTAAGCCAACGCTGAGATGAAACAATGATATAATGGCATCATTCAAGTTTACCTAAACCAAAAAAAATTCAAACAAGCATAGTCTTGAAGGAAATCATACTATATTCTCAGTTCCAAAAGGGGATGCCTTTTGATCGATTTCATGAAACATCCATCACATCACAATCTATTGTGAAACATTTTCTAAATAGTGTCATGCTATTCAAAATGAATAATGGGAAATGCCGAGATCAAGAATTGTTCTTTTTCATGATAACACACATCCACAACTGCATATACAACAGAAATAATTCAAAAAACTCGAAGGGAGATTTTTTTATCGTCCTCCTTATAGTCCTGTTGTCATGCCCATTGACTACCATCTTTTCCTACACCTCAAAAGCTGGCTTGCATCTCAACAATTCATAGATGAGGCATATTAGATCTGGAAGGTCGAAAAGAAAATCATTTCCCAAGCTTAAGGCCAAGTGGAAAGGGTCCCTCCTAAGGTATGTGGATTAGCGTATGAAACTCTTAATAATGTTTGCGTAATAACTCTTAATTTTGTTTACTAATTTTTTATTTAACAAATCATTGTAAAATCTTCTTTTCAGTTTTTCTTTAATATATCGGTTATTTATTAAAATAGTGAAATGCCACTGGCACCATCAGAAAGTTGAAAAAATTCTATATAACTTTGCTACCGACCACTTTTTCTTATAACCAATAAATGAGACTGTATTTAACAAACTAAAAAACTGCTTACCTGCAGTAGGCGTGCAACTGCTGCAGCAGTATATACTTATGAGTTTCATGCATCATAAACAAATGTCTGTAGCTTTTGATACTTTAAAGATATTTGAGAAATTTAAAGTGGCACATATAACTAACAGTGACGACAGTTAATTAAACATACTTTGAAAGTATTTTGAATGTTTGAATTCCTGGCTTTCTTGTTTAAGTGTGACATTTTCCAATATGTTGATTTAAGACTTATAAACTAATTTTCTTAACTAAAAATGTCACTATTGTTCTTCTTAAGTTCATTATCTACAAATCCTATAAAGGATATATCTAAGCTGTTTTTTATATTTTTTTTTTACAACAAATTTTCAGTTGACTCTTAAATAAAAAATTCATTTTCATATCTTTTACTAAACAGTGAGTTTCATTAGCAAATAGTTAAAATAATTTCCAAACAGAAATTTTGAATAATTTTCATTTAAAATTTGGTAGTTATAGATAAATGTGTCTTTTACTGATATGTAAAACAAAACAGTAAAATAAAAAAAAAAAACATACGGGACAAAACGTGGCGACGTACAGCGAAAGAGAGGCAGCCTGATTGCTGAGGATGCCTTGGTCCAGGACATGCGCAAGAGTGTACTGGGTCGGAGTACTTCTGATGAAGCATTCGGGCCCCTTTAAGGTTTGAGAAGTGTGCTGGTGGGGGAGGGGCACTCGTGCATTTTTCAATGCACTTGCCACCCCTTTAGTTCAGGCTAGTAGGGCGGGATGGGCAGTCTCTTGGAGAAGAAACGTGTCGGCTCTCCACAAGCTGGGAGTTATGCTCCAACGATACCAAGAGGACCCTGAAGGGGGGCTCCACTACAGGAGCCCAAGCTTGAAGGGCAAACAAAGGTTAGGTTTAATTTGCTGCCACGACTTCCAGGGGGGTTGGCGATGATATGCCAAGAGTTGATTCCAGCTACCCCTGGAAAAAACAGTGAGGGGAGTTTAGTCGGTAGGGGGTGGGAGTAACATTGCTCATAGATGCCATGGCTCCATGTTCTAGTGCCCACTTAGCTTTATGCTAGGTCAGGGTGGCTAGTTGTCTGGTTTTGAGACCAACCCCCCTGCGAAGACCCTGCACGGCGTGCGTAAACGCATTCCTTCATCATCGTAAAAAAAAACCTTACAACAATGATTTTTAATTTTCAAAATTTGTTTATAAGTAAAGAGCTTACATCAACAAATAGGAAAATCTCATAGTTAAACAAGAAATTGGACGTATGATCAATTGTTTGGCTCTACTACTAGTAGTTTTATCGTTAAAACAACAGCACGCGCGACTAAGTATATACTGATTTCCTTCTTTTTCTGTTTAGCCTCCAGAACTACCATAAGGTGTATGTGAATGTGGTCTTGTACAATCTCAGGTTAAATACTCCTGAAAAGTGTGGTTAATTGAAACCTAACCACCAAAGAACACCGGTAACCATGACTAGTACTCAAATCCGTATAAACTGTAAAACCTCAAATCCTTTACTAGGATTTGAAGTAGATAGTGCTGCAGCAGTCACATGCTCACGTGCCTACTTAGTGAGCAGCTTTTTGTTTAAATACATACTGTTGAATTTATTGGTCATAGAAAAAATCACTAACTAGAAAAACTGTATAGAAATTTCTCAGCTTTCTGATGGTGTCTGCAGTGTTCTGCTATTTAATGAATAACAAATGTATTACAGGAAAACCAAAGATACTGGAAAAATTATGATTTTTTTTTTTTTTTTTATTCAATAGTTTGTTAATAAAAAAAATTAGAATGTCTTTATATTCTTATAAAAAGTTCCATATGGTAATCCACACACCTTTAGGGACCCTTTCCATTTGGTTTTATGCTTGGAAAATGTTTTCTCCAACTTGACTCTCCAGATGTAATATGCCTTGTCCATCAAATAAAGTGAAGAGTTGAAAATCTTGGTGCAAAATATAATTCCAGGCAGCAGAATTTTGTGCAGTGGATTTGAAGAAGCTTGTTACATGGCATCACCAGTGTTTGAAATGAAATGGTGATTATGTAAAATAAATATATTAGGTATTTGAAAACATTTTAATTTTTTCAACTGATCTCATTTTATTACCTACTGGCTTGTACACCTGAATCACACTGCTATTATAAATTTTCTATTTTAAAACAGGAAAATTGTTATGGACAGAATCAAACTTTAATGTTATAATAAAAAGACACCATACCCAGGAAAAAAAAGGACTATTTTTGTTAACTAAAGAGATAACATTACATTTAAATCCGATTCTAACTGAAGTTTTTATGTAATGTATGAGAAATTCTTTTTATTCGTAGATTATCAGTTTTCATTTAGAGTCTTAAATATAAGGAAAAAACATTACGTAGGAGGAACATTCAATAATTAACAAGACAAATTAATATAGCGAAAAAACAGTTAAATTTTTAAATAACTCAATATTTAACTATGACAAACACTAATTCTCTTATTCATCTGTAAAGGTTGTTTTTTGTTTTTAATAAAGAAAGATTAAGGTTTTTAGCAATATACTTATTACGTCAACTGTAACCAAAAAGAGCTTTAAAATCTCAAATAAATAAAGCAAGGAGAAATAAATTATGAGATATAAACATTAGCTTGAAGTTTTTGATGTATGAAGGTATATTGTTGTTTAAGTTCAAATGTACTACATGAATTTTTAAAATAAATTTACAGTGATAAACTGATAACAAAATCAATTAATTATTCTCACATTCATTACGTACCTGTAATACTGGTTATAACCATCAGCATCACAAAAATGACAAAAAAGATGATCTCTTCTTAAATGTCTACAAAGTTCATCTTTATCCATATAACGCTTATCACAGAATTTACATAATGGATGACCTTTATGCGATTTATCATCTGGATCACCTTTACGACGATGCTGTTCGAGTTCTGACCTCGTGTAACATCGTCTTTCACAGGTTAAAATCTGTAATTAACTGAAGACATTATGACATAGTCGAATGTAAAAAAAAAAACAAAGCCTACATAATCTCTACTTATTTATACAATGAACATGTGATCATGCCATAGACAGAACTTCATGTTATATAAAGAGGAGAAGGATCATCAAGGCCTCTCACTCCAGCTCTTATTTCATTATAAGGTAGCAAACTCCTGAATTCATCTGCTAACTATAATTAATGACTTTAACTTAGAATAAATAAATATATTTGAATAATGAAATTCTATATGATTGTTTAAATGTTATAAATTTGTCAGTAAAGCAGTTAAGTAAGATTTTTAGAAACTGTATGTTTAAAAACTTTCACAATATGTAATTATTAAATAATTTTATTATATCGTACCTAAGATCTCATTCTTTAATGATTTATTGATATATAAAATGAATCGAGAAAAAATTTCTATTAAAACTATTATAGTGATTGTAAAAAAAAAAAAAAACAAACTTATCATTCAAATCTTATCAAACAATTTGTTAATTTGTTTATTTTTCTTATTTTACTGTAAAAATTCTCAATAAAAATTATTTTTAATTTTATTCACATTTTCCATTACTTGGTTTGCTTTTAATGCATGATAAATAAAACTTGCCGATAGCAGAACAAGTTTTAACTATATATAGATGATAGCCATTACACTTTTTCTCTTTCTAAAACATAATAGACTCTAAGAGGTTATTGAGTTCAGATTAGATGTACAGACATACCATGGTAACATATGGGTTTCTCATTTTATTTAGAGATGATCCAAAATAATCCCTCAATATGTGGATACATTTTGAAATCGACAACTGGTTTGTTATTTATTTTTTTTTATACAAAATAGATTATTGCACTTTTAACTTCTCTGCCTCTACATCAAAAAAAAATCTGGTTATTTTTTTACCAAATGATAGATGCAAAAACTGATTGTGACATCATCAAACTGAATTAAAATAGCATCTGGCTGCTCTTCATCTTCTAATAATCTATCCTAGGGCTAGCCATTTGAAAGTCTCGACTATATCCAGAACTCTGTTTACAAAACAGTCACTAACAGATATGTTACAGCACAACATTACTAATTTTACTGTGTTAAAAGACTACCGAAATTGATGATGTCAGTTGGATTACATTATTTGATGATTTTGTTCCGTATTTGGCGACTTCCCAAGATTTGTCAATTGCAATAATATTATACAATCAAAGTATAATAAAAATTTTCCATAATTTCCGAATTTTTAACAGGAGAAGGGAGATTCAATTCAACATATGTACATGCGCGCGTATACACACACACACACACACAGACACACATACATACACACACCTATACACAGATGTTTGTATAGGGATAATATTTGATCAGAACCTCTTATTCTGATGATTTTTTTACACAACATATTTTAACAATTTTTCCGCTTCATATATTGGAAAAATTAATAATAAGTTTCAGCATAATGTCTAAAACTTATTTTTTGAAGTAGATGCCATAGTTGAAATGAATTACTTGTATATGAGAAACTAATTCAAAATTACCAATGTATAAGATAACAGCTAACAAAAATTTTTTGAATTTGGCTCTGACTTCAAAATATAAGTTTCACAGATTGTTTAAAGGCAGAGTATATAAGTTATTTTATCCTTCTCAGTGTCTTTTTTAAACATTGAATTACTTTCTTTTCAAGTTTTCAATTTTAAAAAAAGCTTTTAATGCAGTCGTTTAACAGAATACCAAGCCTACTAAAATGCAGTTGTGTCTGAACTCTACAAATAATCATCATTCCACTTTTTTCCACTATTGGGAATGACTATAAATAGTGAACATTATTACTCTCAGAGAAACTAACTCTGACTTATGGCTTTCTGCTATGAAAGCCACAGTTGGTATATAAGATGATTTACAGGTCAGTTTATTAGGTCATTTTATCATTTATTATATAATTAACATACATCTCATAAGAAATACTGAGAAAGTAAATAAATTAATATACTGTTACTAGAGGATAAATAAATACAAATCTATAATTTTATATGAAATTTAAATCTTATTAAAAAGATTAAAAGTAAAAATGGTACTTGCGTATCACTCCATCAACCATAAACCTAAAAATACTTCAAAATTATGGGCTCATTAACATATTTTACATATTAAGAACATAAGCATTATTGCTTATATTCTTAATTGTAGATAAAATAAAATATTCTTAATTGTAGATAAAAATTAACCAAAATTAATCTATGAGGTGCTACCAAAAAATTCGGGGAATTTGAATTTTACGCGCGAACCATTCTGGTACGACCTGCTGCCGCTAGATGTGGCTAACAGTACTCTTTGTGATTCAGTGTTCCAACAGTTGTGATGGTGAGAGGCTGCATTGTTGACTTTCATGCGGTTGTGTAACATTGTGTTTTACTGCTTCAGCGAAGTTCTAAATGGCAGATTTTAAAGAACAAAGAACCTGCATCAACTTTTGCTTCATGCTTAAAAAAACTGGTGCAGAAACCCATCGCATGCTTGTGCAAGCATTTGGTGACAATGCTATGAGTAAAAGTAAAACTTTTTTGTGGTACAAACGATTCAAAGATGGATGAATGACAATCGATGACGATGAGCGATCAGGAATACCATCAACAAGCACAACACCAGAAAACATCACAAAAGTGAGTGATGCTATTGTTGCAGATCGTAGACAAATAATCCATGTTTGTGCAATCATACAAATGTCATATGGGTCCGTGCAATGCATCTTGTCAGACAATTTGAACATGAGACGCATTGCTGCAAAATTCGTA
>JAAAKQ030252213.1:0-10908 GCA_010016005.3 Zanna intricata | reverse complement strand
GGGTGTTAATATCTCTGCAGCAATCGCCCTCGCCGTAGGCTTAGGTCGACCTACACGTAGCCCTAAAGCTAATTAACGGCAACGCGGAAGCACGAATTTGCTCAAATAAATATATATAAAACCATGCACTCTAGGAAAATTTTGCAATACTAATTTATGTTTTACAATTTTACAAAGTAATTTTGACCGTCCATTAAAAAATTCTTCATCCTTCAAAACCATTTTCAAAAAAACCTACCACGTTTTTTCAGAGATCTGGTTACTGTACAAAGAAACTGCAAATCCATCCATAAATTTTGGCACAGGCTTCTTGAGAACTTTGATAACTTTACTTTTTTCCTTGGTATACTGTTTTCTTATAACTGTCTTCTGACCAACACAACTTGCTCTACAAATTTTTCTCACACTAAAAAATATGGTCACTATTCTCTTCTTTACTGATCTAGATCTTCGAACAACCACGAGCGAATCTCTTCATATTCAAACACCAACACTTTGATCTAAGCCTTGGTCAGGACATAATTATAGTAAAGCCAAGTTTCATACCTTTCTCTTTTTTCTGTTTAGTCTACAAACCGTAAGGTCTGGTATGGTCCGTAAGGTTTTTCTGTTTTAGCTTTCCATAAGGTAATACTTCAAAGGATGATATGTATGAATGTGAATGTAGTCTTGTACAATCTCAGGTCGACTACGCCTGAGAAGTGTGGTTAATTGAAACCCAACCACCAAAGAACACTGGTATCCATGATCTAGTATTCAAATCCATATTAAAATAACTGCCTTTACTAGTACTTGAAGCTTAGAACTCTCTACTTTGAAATCAGCTGATTTGCAATTTCACGTTAACCACTAGACCAGCCTGGCAGGCTGTTTCATATCTGTCACAATATTGTTCATACAGGGACATTTCCCATTTTCAAATTTTTTCAGCATTTCACAGCACCATAAAAATCTATGTGCAATCATATTGTTAAGTCAAGTTATGCGGCATCCAATAGGTACAAAGCTTTCTAATTTGAAGGTGATCTCACAGAAATGAAGAAACTGTTGGAGCATTAAAACCCAAAGACATCTCTATTTAGTTGTTAGGGCACACACCTATATGACTCCAGCATTTTCCATATTGCAGCAATGTTTCCCTCGATTACAAAAGAAGATGATCGACTTCACCTTGGAACATTCTTGATGCCAAGATTTCCTCTTTCAAATTCTCGGTACCATCTAAATATTATTGTACGATGAGGACAATTCTCTCCAATCACAGGAGTTATTTCCTCCAAACACTGATTAACACTTAATCCAGGTGCAAAAGTGCATGAAATTCAGTTTTTGACCATGACAACATCACTACCTCTTTTCACTAACACAAGCAAAAAACAAATAACAATGAGACAGGGACTAGAGCGGCTACAGAGCAAGTCGGGGCTTGCCTAAACATATGCTAACTTGTTTGATCCGTTTCATTGTATTGCAAATTGTTCCTACTGCCCTTTGTATTAGAATGTTTTCTACTAAGTTTTAGGATTTTGTTTATGGTCTCTTTGATACTCTATTAATAAGAACTATCTGTCTAATTTAAATCCTTCAACAATGCAAAGTTAGATTTGCACAAGGAATAGTCAGCCCGTAAGACATTTCAAAAATAATATATAGAGCAGCCTTACTTAATGGTTCCTGCCAGTTTCTCATTTATTTTGCAATCTGTTAAAGTTTTATTACAACAAAAGTCAAATCGAACAATGTTATCTGAAATCTTGGATCACGAATATCCACACCATAAAAAAATGTTCAATTACTTTCTCTCTTATTAAAAAAAAAAAAAATAATAATAATCAAAAACTTCATAGGATACAGTATGAAAGAATGCTATACCATTCATTTAATATAGTACCTAACACTTTAATGCAGTGTAGATACTTGACTACTCTCTGTAGTTATTTTTACGGATTTGAATACTAGATCGTGGATACCGATGTTCTTTGGTGGTTGGGTTCCAATTAACCAACTTTTTCAGGAGTGGTCAACCTGAAATTGTACAAGACTACACTTTATTCACATTCATACATATCATCCTCTGAAGTAATACTTTACGGTAGTTCCGGAGGCTAAACAGAAAAAAGAGAGAGATACTTAACTCTATACTCTATTAAAATTATTTTAAGCAATTTTTCAAATTATAATGGATTTTATACACACTATTGTTACAAGAAAAAGGTTTCTTAGACCAAATGGTTGATGATCTAACACCACACACAAACAAGGGCCTTTTCATAACTTTTTTTTTAACCTCCAGGACCACCATTAGGTATTTCATCAGAGGCTGGAGATAATTTGTAGCGTATGTGAAAATGCCATGCCTGATCGGGATTCAAACCCAGGATCTCCGGATGAAAGGCCGAAATGCTACCACTCGCACCACGAAGCCTTAGCTTTCATATACTTCGTCAGAAAAATATTAAATAAGTGGTCCAATTATATAAAATTTATTTACATAACGTAACAGATGGATTAATGAACAAAACAGTCTGGAATGACCAGTTAGTGCCTCACATGATTGGAGATGGGCAGAATTTTTAAGACATAAAAACCAAATTCACAAATAACAAATGAGATTTTAAAAAATAAGGTATATAAAAAACATAAAGCAGCATAAATATAAAGAAGCATAAAATTACAAATAGATAAAACATTTAACACCAGAAAACCATATTAAAATGTAAACATGTAACACACCCAACACATGTCTTTAATGAGCCACGTCTACATAAAACAAACACATTATATGATACCTTATTTAATACAATCAATTTAAATATCCTGTCTCATATTATTCAACCATTATAAAATATCCCTCCCACAACTCTGGTACTACAATGTAATACTCCACATAATATTGGCATGTGAAAACAATAGCAGACAAAAATCTGAACGCGACAGATTTTTTACAGTCTTTATAACATAATATATTTTAGATCTTAAAAACTTATCACAAAATAGGAAACAATTATTTTCATAATATCATTTTTTTCATAATAAAAAAAATTATATCAAAAAATTGGTAATCATAATCAATAAAATTAAAGGTTCAAGTTATTATTAAATGAGTAAACAAGTGTTCTATCTATCTTGCATAATATTAGAACAGATAACTTGTAAAATTCAATTCATCTCCCACACCTAACTCTTCTAAACATTTAATTAATTTAAAATAATACAAGTTGGTATAACTGTTCATGTAAAATAAATTTATAAACAAATTGTTTACACTGATAGTAATCTGTTTTGATCCAAGCCCATAGTACTGTATTCATTCAATATGTATTAATTGAATCACCTGCTGTAGAAAATTAACCAAAAATAAAGTTTTTAACAATCATAGCAAACATATCTACCAATTGGTACACGTTCATGTTAAAAAACATGTCAACTGATTTCTTTAAAAATA
The DNA here is from genome assembly GCA_010016005.3 of Zanna intricata. Taxonomy (NCBI): domain Eukaryota; kingdom Metazoa; phylum Arthropoda; class Insecta; order Hemiptera; family Fulgoridae; genus Zanna; species Zanna intricata. The sequence continues at coordinate 7,463 of JAAAKQ030252213.1, read as the reverse complement.
ATGTGCATGTACAAAATTAAGACTTAAATGTACAAACAAAAACCCTTGTTCAGTTTGTAACATTATGCAGTATATAAATGAAGAATAAAAGTACCAGAAAAAAAAATACATATACATTCACACATATATGAATTTCCAAAACTATTAACAATCCTCACAGGAAATAAGAAAATGTATAAATCTAAAAATCCAAATAACACAAAAATATATAAATAAATGAATAAAATAATAATAGAAATCAATCTAGTGAAACTTTAATCTCCTAGGGAATGGAATGAATACAACATGAAATGTTTTATAAATGGAATAAGGGTAACATCATTATTTTTATTTATGTATATTTTGCCACCACCTTCCGTATTTGTGCAAAGCATTCTTCAATAACATAGTAACAATACTGAAACTACAAACATATCAAAACTATTACAGAATCTTTTCATTTTCAATTTATTCTGGCATTTTCATTTTAGGAATTTCTTTTGGCATATAAAATACATGAAAAGATAAAAAAAGCTTGCCAAAATTGAAATTACAAGCGAAATAAAGTTTTTAAATCAAGGAAAGGTTCATCCTGTAGAAATTTCTAAGCAAATGAGGGGAATTTTTGGTGATGAGAATTTGATTTAAGTGTGAGAAAATAGAACTCTAATTCTGGGGAAAAAAAACCTAATTTCCAAAAGGATTTTGATGACAAAATGGATACTCACTGCCACTTTCAGCAAGAGAGATTATGCTTAGTTTCATGGCTTCAATGAGATCATTTCTTTATCACTACTCACCTTCTTTTTTCTTTAGTCTTTATTATTTTCTATTTCAGGTATTCTGAAGCAAGGTGAAGAATAAATAGGACTTTAATCATTACACCCCTAATAATTATACGGATTGATGGAATCACCTCTATCTATTTTTATCCACTGGCCATACTGATAGCTTACCCAGGGATTGAGCTGTTTATCAGATATATTGGGCCTTCTAACTCTTTCAAATATGTATTAAGAAACACAATTAAATTTCATACAATAAACATGCTTTCTATACTTCTTTAACAATAAATAAATAAACCTCTCTCTTTTTCTGTTTAGTCTCTGGAACCACCATAAGATAATAGATAAGATGGATACTTCAGAGGATAAATAAGATTATGTAAGAATATAACTGAAGTATAGTCTTGTACAATGTCAGGTCAACCACTCCTGAAATGTTTGGTTAATTGAAACCAAACACCAAATAAAACTGGTATCGACAATCTGGTATTCAAAACTGTATAAAAGTTAACTGTCTTTACTGCGATTTGAACCTTAGAACTCTTGACTTCAAAATCATCTGATTTGCGATGATAAGTTTACTACTAGACCAACCTGATGGGTCAAATAAATAAACTTAAAATCAAGGAAAACACATAATTGATAATCTGTACTGAAAATTAATGGTATATAATTTGCACAATTAATTATAAAAATTATAGTTTAAATGATTAAAATGTGTACATTTATATTAGAAAAAATCTAATGTTTTAAAAATCACTCCAAATTTATCTACATCCCATCGGTCTAGTGATTAACTCATCGCAAATTAACAGCTGTTTTCGAGGTCAGAGGTTCAAATCCTAGTTAAAGTTAGTTGCTTTTACACAGATTTGAACAATAAACAGTGACATCGGTGTAATTTGAGGTTCAATTAACCACACCAGTCAGGAACGGTCAGCTTGAATCTGTACAAGATTACACCTCATTTACATGTCATATATATCATCCTCTTCTTATTTTTTTTTGTATAACCTCCGGAACCACAGTTAAGTATATCTTCAGAGGATGAGATGAATAAATTGCAGCGTGTGTGAAAAATGCCATTCCTGACCGGGATTCGAACCCAAGACCTCCAGATGAAAGGCCGAGACGCTACCACTGCGCCACTGAGGCCGGCTCCTCTTCTTGTTGGACCATGGGGAGAGGGGGTTTTCTTGTTTTCTTATTGTTAGCTACTAGCTGAACAGATTACAGCATGTAACATTAGGAAAAAATAAAAAAAATAAGTTTATTTACCATTTAAATAGGTTTATTTGTCATTGCTAAAGTAAACATGTTTGTTCAGAAATAAACAGGACTTTATTCAATGTTACATTTAATTAGTCATGCAGCATTTGATTACAAACAATATTACAAAAAAGGAATTCTTTTTATTGCGAGTTAAAATGTATAGTTTTTTTGTAATTATATCTCTGAGACAGGTAAATGACAACTATAGTTTGTATATTAAAATTTATACATTTTACAATATTAAAAGCAAATTATTTTCGCAAAAAAAAAAATAAAGGTTATAGAATATATCATATTTATAAATATTTTTAACTATATAACAATAACATCTTATGAAATCCTATTGGGGTTCAACGCTAAAAAAAAGGTTAAAAAAATTAATTTCAAGAAATGAAGGTAAAATTTTTTTTTTCTAAAATAAATACAAAGGCTATATTTCCAATAAAAATACATCAATATTTATTTAATTCGAAAATAGTCAGTCTAATCTACACTTAAGACAAAAAATATAAATTTAAGTTTTTGCAATTAAACTAAAGGCAGCCATAACTGAAGAAAAAATAATTTTTACTAAATATCCTGAAAATACACAAAAAGATTTACATACCTGAATATTTAAGCGCTGAAATTTACTCGGCGAATTCACAAAACTCGGTTTATGGAACAGTGAATGACGTTTGAACACCTCAAAAAACAAACAACACAAATAACGCCATTACTACTTACTACCCTTCTCTTCCAATCTACATTAACATGATGCATATAAACCGTGTGCAGTTATTTCTCCTGTATAAAAATAATTCAAATTTGAAATAAAAGTGAGACATACAGTCGCAAAAGTTATTTAATAAAATCAGTTATATTTCCGCTAGCGCATAATATTTTATTTCGTTCGAGTTTATGAAGAATAACATAATTTAAAGATAATGATCTTAATTATATGAAACGATATCCATATCCAGATTACAATCCTTTGTAGTCGTTTTAAAAATATAAAAATGTTTTTGTATAAAAAAAAAAATTGGAAGATACAGAAAAATAAAAATTTATCGAATTTCAAAAAGTAAAATACACCAACTGTCTTTCTAACCTCTTTGATTGCTGACCGGTAATTTTAAAAAGAACATTTGCAGCTTTATCTCGATGAAAAGAGGATTGTCATGGCTCATTCCGTTTAGAATGGATTATATGTGTAAAATTATAAAAACTAATATAATTAAAAAATTTTTATTGAAATAACAGATTTTAATATTCATACATCCAGGAGTGAGAGAGTAACCAACAATCATCCAGTTGTCATGGCAACCTGGATTCCTTAAATAAACAAAATTCAAAAAACCATACTATCATTGCCAAGAAGACAAATTTTAATGTAATATGTGAGAGAAACACCCAAATTTAAAGTCTTTTGTACTAATTTCAATAGGCTTCTAGCTTGCCTAAATACTATAGTACACCAACATGGATATTCCATGTGATGCCAGGGATGCAGAGGACAGTGAATTAAAATTTAGAAAAACTTTGCGACAAATAATTACCTTAGCACCAAAAGTACAATGTCCACATGGTGAGACTTTTATTTGATGTATTATTTCATTTCTATTCAGGCATTTATTGGTTTTTATTTATTTTTACAAATTTTTAAATAATAAATTTCTATATATTGGCTTAAGTATTTAAGGTATTTTCTTCTACTTTAATGGAATTAAACTAAAAAATATTTTAGTTTTGGAAGCAAGTTAACTTTAAATATGAGTGTAGTTTAATGCATTGTTTTTAATAAAAACATTAAGTAAAAAGATCTTGTAATATATTAAGGTAACCAATATTGATATTATCTTTTGTTAAGTTTGTTTTGAAACTCATAGTTTGACCATGCCTTTGCCTTTGTATGCTATGTCTTTGTTTATTTTTGGAAGGAAGGATGTAATTTTTAATCATTTCATGTTATAATCAAGAATCTTACTATTTTTAAAAATAAAATATCTCGCTTTCACATTAGAAAAGTTTAAAATTTTACAAATTATAAATATTATTTTTCATACTTATATAATAAGTTAATATTTATAATAAATAATTAATTAAAATGATAAAAAATAATCAACCTTTTTTAAAGTAGCCATTTATAAATAGCTTACCAACCTTTTTCAATAAGTAGGTACCACTTTTTTCTTTTTCTCAAAAATAATTAAAAAACACTGCACATTTTTACATTTATATAATAATAACCAAACATCTTTATTGAAAATGAACCAATTTTCCATACTAACAATTGATCTAATGATTAGTAATCTCCTATATTTTTTTTATTTCTAGTCATCAATTTTATTCAAACATGAGTCTTCCAAATTTACCTGAGAGTGGTCCGACAAGCATTGCATTGTGTATAATTATAAATATAATCTAACTAAACTTAACCTATGCTCACTTCACTTGCTAAACTTAATTAGTGAGTGAAGGTTAGTGAGCAAAGCAAGCATAGGATAAGTTTGATTAGATTATATTTTATAATTTCTTTTCAAATATCTCCAAATAACCACTGATTTAGAAGAGAAAAAAAGATTGGTACCTGCTTTTGAAAAAGCCCTAGCCTACTTGACATAATTTAATATCAAATAATTTACAAAATTTAAGTTGATAAAAATAATTCTGGTTAAGTAAAATACTCATATTGTCTCAAAAAGAGTGGCAAGAGAAAACTGGAGAATTGCTGTTACTTAATCTGCTGACGCCTGCATGCATGCATGCATGCAAAATTTACAAAAATTATAATGAACATTCAAAAAAGGGAACTAGATTGCTTACAAGCACGTCAAGCAGTTTTGAAAGAATACGCCATACAATTCATTTTGTAACAAAAATATTAATTTAAAAATATAAATATAATTACTACTACATTTATCAGTTGTGAATTGCTAAAAACTATACTTAATTGAAGTTCCAGTGGTGAGAACTTCAAAATTTTATAGAATTCAAGATATGTATATTTTTATCCAGAAAATTTAATTAAATGTAATCACTTGAAAGAATTTTGTTATCTGAGCATGGAAGATGTACCAATTTTTTAACAAAAATAGTTAAAAACTAATTGTTGAAAATCTAAAAATTAAATAACTGAACAAATATGAAATAAATCTACTTTTTATTCAGCACCTTGTTCTTCACAGAGTAAAAATTTCTTTCGTAATAAAAATTTCAAAATATTTATATAGCATTATAAATATTAAAATAAATAAATAAAATAAATTATGAAATTAAAATTTAACTCTTTATAATTGTAACATTTACTCATTTAATATCTTTTTTAGACAGAAATAAATATACATTGATCAATATTTTTTATACTGATAGCAATCTTCACATTTTGATTTTCTAGCAAATAAAATTAATTTGAATACTGCAAGAAGCACATTGTAATGGCTATATCAGTAGTTAGAGTTTGGTAATAATAAGTGAATTTTTTCAACTGTTACTGCAAAAGTTTTTAATATTTTTTGTAGTTTTTTTGGATACCATTTTGTACTGGTTAAAGAAATTTATGAAACAGAAGATATTGAAAAATAATTAATAAATTGTATCATTTAACAGAAAATTTAAACTTTATTTCCTTGATTAAATTACCTCCTACAGCATGTGAACCAGAATAGTAATAAGTTATTTTTATTTACAATCTTGAATTGTTATTAATTATTTTGATTTACGTTCTTATTTCTATAGGTGAAATTGTGCTGTAATTAAATTTTACAAACTGATAAAATCAGAATGTAGTTGATTTCAAAAATTGAAAATTATCATATGTGCTAGTAAGACAAGGGTGGGCTAATTTTGGAATATGTAGTTTGAATGAAAGTCATCATTATTGTTGAAAAGTTATAGAATCTTGTCAGATTTTGGCGATTATAAACTGAAGTTTTTAAAATTGATATTATACCACACATGAATGGTACCAATCTAGCAGCCAGCATGAAAAATTTAATCAGACAAAAGAAGTAAAAAGATTCTTGCAAAGACTGTCAAAACAGAAAAGTGAGTAAAAAAAAAAGTTGAGAAGCTACACCAGCACCACCACTTAGAAGTTAGGAAGCAGATTTAAAAAAATAAATTCTATGAAAATTTTGTTTTTGAATCTTCTCCCATCTTTCTGTAATACAGTTTGTGTTCTGGTCTGTCTTTGCCTGGAACAATTGTAAGTAGTACTCTAAATATATTATAATTACTAACAATAATGATTAACAACACATTTATTTTTTATTATTTTTTTAACAGAACAGCAGGTTATGCATGAATGGGTTGAACGATTACTACAGCCTCCATGTACAGATGAAGATGAAGAAAGAAGATTGGAGTACTCACGTTATTTACTATTCCAACTTAAAAGAGGGAAGTTACATATGCCATTCTTGGAATCACCATGTGATGGTACTTTAAGACCTTTAGATGATATGCTGGTAATTTGTTATAAATTTATACTTATAACGAGTAGTTCTGTATATACTAATTCTGTTTGCTTAGCTAAATGTTTTAGAAAAATCTACAGCTCTATTATTTATTCAAAAAAGCTGGCAATGAAATGCATAACTTTCCCAGCTATGACAGTAAGTTAAGCAATTAATTTTTTATGTAATTAAATCATTTTAAGCTACTCTATTTGTGCAAATATAATTTTATTTCTGTAATAAATAATTTGTATTAAAATAATTCCTTTTTGTTAAAAAACAATAATAAAAATGATGAATCCTTGTAAACTTCAATAGACAGGAGGAAAAATACAACATGCAATTGTGTTAACAAAATATTAACCAAAATCGTTCAATTATGCAGCTTTGGTTATTGCTTCAACATATTAAAAAAACAAATATCGTAACAAATTTGTGGTATTATTGATTTAAAACATGTATTTTAATTACTTGTTTGATTAATTAACTTTAAATCTTTTAATTTTAATTTCTGAAGCCAAGATGCTCAACAAAATAAAGCAAAGTAATGACCAAAGTTTTAATATTTATATACTACAATCACAATTAACAAATTCATAAAAATTTATAAAATCACAATTTAATAAAATATGTGTTCAACTTTATGAAAATTTGGCATCTTATGTAGCAGGTAGCTTTTTTTTTAAAGATTAATATATATGCTATAATTAATTTTAAATAAATTACAATCAAAATTTAAAAAAAAAAAAATGGGAGCTCCCCTATCAGGAGAGCTGATTAAGTTCTCTTTAATTAGTTCAGTGATGCGAGTACTTAATCAATAAAGTTTAGTCTTTATTGTTTAACAATGATTCCAAAGAAAGCAGGAGCAAATATATGTGAAAAATATAGAACAATTAGCTTAACTACTCATGAGTCAAAAATCTTAACTAGGATTCTGTACAGAAGAATTGAGAGGAGAGTGGAAGAAGTGCTAGGAGAAGACCAATTT
>JAAAKQ030252201.1:0-18592 GCA_010016005.3 Zanna intricata | reverse complement strand
AATAGGCGACTATTTTGGTCATTTCCGGCAGTGGGAGCCTCAGGACTCCATCAAAAACCATATTCCAGATTAGCGACCCCATTACTGAACCTGAGGGTCACCGCCATACAATTTCCAATTCATAACTCCCTCTAAGGTCTCAATATATGACCAACTCTCACTGAAATATTCAGTCATTTGCTTGAGGAGATAACTATTAATTTTTTTTTCCTTTAGTGATTTCAGGGCTATGTCCCAAGGACGGACCCAAAGGCATTATGCACATCCAGAAGCACCAACGCTGGAATGCTCCTGTCCCGCAAGGTGCCTGTCTCTGTCTCCCTTGCCCATGTGATGACCTTGGACACCGCCTGAAGAACTGATCTTCCCCTAACAAAGCCAAACTGGTTATCATATAATCCGCCATTAGTTCTATTTCTTCCTGTATTCTGTCGCATATTGCCCTTTCCATAACTTTGGCCACCATATTAAGTAGGCAAAGTGGTCGCACATCTGTGAATCCGCCATCTCCACTCCTTTTTGGGTTAAACACAGTACGGGCTGTTCGCCAGCATATTGGGAAGGTACCAGCTTCCAGCTGCCTGTTAAACATTGTCAGGATCTGTCCTGGCATCTTCTTTAATAAACCCTTGATAATAACGCCAGGAATGCCATTTGGTCCAGGACTGCTTGTGTTTCATAATCTACTGACCGCTGATCGGATTTCATCTAATGTGAAGTAGCGTCTCTCAAATTCAATAGATGACACTAGCACAGCCTCCCTGCAAGGGAAAAGCCTGCGCATTGCATTTTCAGCGTCTTGTCCAGAGAGTATAGTCAATCTTCTCTCCATTCTTTTGGTGATTATCCTATACACCAAGCCCCATGGGTCATTGTCAAGTTCCGCGCACAGTTCATTCCACTTGGCCATCAAGTCTACCTTGATGGCAGAGTTTAATTTCTTTCGTTGTAATCTATACTGTGATAGAGCGATTTGTAGTTCTTCATCATCATTGGCATTTCTGTGTATCCTTTGAGCCATTTGCCTGTACCATGATAGATCTTGGCGGAATATCTCTATTTCGTCAGTCCACCAATAAACTCTTTTATTTTGTCTGTGCGAATTGATCGTTCTACTCATCTCGACAGTGATGATGTCCCCAAAAATCTCCAGAGTAATGTGTTCCAAGCCTAGTCTTGAGTAGATTTTTTCCACCAGCCTGTTCGTCTGTTAATCTTGCTGGCTTATTTAACACTCTGCCCCTGAGTGAAGGGTCCGTTAAAGTTATTAAGACAGCCGGGTGGTCCACTGGCAGTTTCTTCCTCCAACACAGTTATCCGGCAGTCATCTAAACGCCATCTGTCATCGATTCTAACAAGGTCCAGAACGGACGAATGTCCCCTTGCGCAGTAAGTTGGTGTAAAGTCGTTCAGGCAGTGAAGACCTATCTGATGTATCAAATCCGCCAATGCCTCACCTCGGTGATTAGTGTGTCGGCTGCCTGTCCCAGTGGCCTTGGCATTGAAGTCTTCAACCATTATAATCTTCTTATTGGAGCCCATGATGATGTTCTGTAGTTTCTGAATATATTACAGGAACTCACCATTTACACAATTTGGAGAAATATATCCACCGACCATTATTGCTTCTGCTAATTATATTGCAATAATGCCCTTGTCTCGTTTATAAAGTCGCTAGGCGTGGGTACCTGAGTAGTCTCTCATTGAGACATCCCCTGTGTCCGTGGTCCAGGTGTTTTTAGCGGCCGTAAATTTATTCGGCTCGGTGTCACAACTAGATCAATGCTATGCCCTCTCACAATCTCCTCCACAAGATCGTGTAATAGTGTACTTCTATTGGCTTTTGTTAGCAGAATTTTAATCATTGCATTGTATAGGCGCATCCAAGCCTCTGGCGCCCTGTGTGTTTCTTAGCCTGTTTTCTCTGCAGTCCACTCTAAAGTGGCCCTCCTTCCCACAGGTGAAACATGTTCTGCTTTGGTCTGGTCTCTCACATTCTGTAGCTCTGTGGCCTTGGGCCCAACACCTGAAGCATCGATCTAATTGATCTTCTAAGAAAACTACAGGAGACCCACCAACCTTGATTCGCTCGGCTTTGCAGAGTTGGTCCGCTACATTGGTCGACAGCAGCACTGTGGCAGTTTTGGTGTTGCCGAAAGATTCCCGCATTGTGATGCCTGTATTATGATCCACATCGTTTTCCTTTTGGATGGAGATCCAAAAGGAATGGGGGAAAAGGATGGGGGTCAAGGATCCATGAATTATACAAGGAAAAAGGAATCCCCTTATATTGCCACTTGTAACACTTAGAAAGAAATTCACTATATGAATAACTGCGAAAAATATTCTTAAGTCCTTGTTTGTCAATTAACTAGTGACGTAACACTTCGGTTCAATTCAATTATGAAGCTTAGAAAAATAATATCCTTCTAACCTCAAATAAATGTTATTCTCAAACGTAATATCTTTGTTATTTACTATCCAAATAACACCAAAATTAGCACTAATACTCTTCATTAACTGTATACCAGTCCAAATAAATAGAATTCAAAAAAATAAAACCGTCCTTTACGTTATATAATATAACAATACGTTCCTAATGGAACTGGATTCCACCAGGAAAATCGCAATAACTTATCAATCCATTAACCAATAATCGTATAATTTCACTACCATATCAATAATAACTCAACCAACAAAAACCGTCCTATGTAATGCGATAAAATCTAAAAACCTGTCCAAAAACACTAGCATAAAGACAACTGCACACCGCGAGATACGTCTCTTGACTGAAATATTTTGACCTGTACATCAGAAGGCAGAATTTCTGCTTTTCATCTGAAGGTCCTGGTTATGGATCAGGTGTGATATATTTCATACATCTTACAATTTCAACTTGCATTCCCTTTCACAAAGTTTGAGGACAGGCATGAATTAATCATAAAAGAGAATGTCAACACAAAAACAACATACTTTATAAACTTTATGATTAAATGCAAATACAAATTAATTTTCTTGATGAAAACATCAGGGAAACTAAGGAACAAATACAAATTCATAAAAAAAATAAGAATATTTATATTTATTCACCAATAATTTACACTAAACTACTAAATAAAAACACTCAGCTTATACAATGATTCAAAGGATACTCAACATATCCATTTCATCAGATCATATAAAATAACTCTAAATTAATAAATATTTAGGAAATCATAAGAATATCACAAAAAATAGAGTAACTTGTTTCTAATAAAAATAAAAATTAAGATGACCAAAACCAAAATTATGTCACAACACCAACATAAGGAAACAAAGAATTTAAAAGTTAGCTCTTAAAATTAAAACTTTGCACACGAATTGCTGGACAAACAGGATGAAATTATCTACAAAAATAAAATGTATACATAAATTATTCTATAACAAAACAGAATTTTAAAACCTACTCTTTGGAAAAAATAATGCAAAAAAAAAAATTAAAATATTTTGCATAAAAAGTTTATTTTTTATGAAATAAACATTGACAGATACAATTTAGATGTAATAGATTGTTTAATTACACTCTAAATGTGTGAATTTGTGATTAAAAATAACTGCATGAACATGCAGTTAAAATAGTGATTACCTTCATGATAAGTGTTCCTTGATGTTATGTTTTATATTTAGTAAACAGATAAGTTTTTTTGTAAATATAGTGATTCATCTATATGACAAACTGAATGAAATGTAGACGAAGATAATTTTCTTTTATTTACTTGAAGGTGTTTTTATTTTAACTTAATTTTAACTTTAAAATGCTACAGTTTTAATTTTTGCTGCTATCATCCACAGCCAAGTCATTGATCTCCAAGCAGTGCTAGTCAGTTTATTTTAGATAAATTAAAATCAAATTTTTTTTTAATTTTGGAGTGTCTTATCAGGAAAGGCATATTAAATTATTTTAGTAACTTATTGTTTCAAATTTCATTTTGGGGTATTAAAAATTTCAAAAAATTTTTTTCATTTTAGGGGCTTGCTTACCCAAGGGAAAGCACTTGGGTAATATACTAATACCTTTCTTGTTATAGCTATAGCTTTTAGAACAGCAAACATCGCTATAGCCAGGAAACTAAAAGTGAATCATTATAAAAAAAAATAAACTTAATTGTTAACTAAATATAAAATAAAGAATACAAGAAATACTAATCATCAAGAAAACAATCATTTAAAACATAGCCTACACAATTTTGACGAATATTGTAGAAAAAAGACGTCCATTTAACATTAAACCCAGCAGATGGACAGTTACTGTAATATGAACTATTCATGAGATGTTTAGTTCTACTATGAAATTTTGGTACAAAATGGTCTTTACTTTCTTTTTATGTTTGCACTGTTTTTATTATTTCACTTAAACAATAACACTTTTGTAAGTAAACATTACTGCTCTATTGTTTTACTTACAAAAAAATATCTAATTTAATTATTTAGTATAGAAAACTGTATTATGAAAAACACTGCACTTAAAATCTGCCAGACAAATTTCTGTTAGTTAAGAGTCTCTCATGTATTGCCTGCATCCAAGAAACACAAAAAAATATCAATATATATATTGTTTTGTACATGTATATATGGGTTTGTTCATTTACATATTATAAGGAATTCTCCTCTTCATTAAATTTCTCTCATGATTTTACTTTTATTGCCTTATGGAACTTTTTTAAAATCATTTATCCACCAATTGTGGGGTAGGAGTAGTGTCTTTGATTCTTTACTCATAACATTCTGACTTCAGGCTTAGGTCAGGCTTGGTATTTTTTATATGTCACAAAATTTATCTTATTAAAAAAAATATACAGTGACTGTACGTAGTCATTGGCCTGAATTTACCAAATTAATAAATTCATAACAAAATCATAGACAGGTTTAAAAGATGTATTTTTCTTAAAATATAGTTGACATTTATTATTGAAACATTGATAATAGTATTTCAATGAAAAAGTAAAGAAATTCATGTGAAGGTAATTTCAGTAGAAATGAACTTAAGAAAGCCAAGGAAATTAACACACAAAAAAAAGGAAGTAAATAGAAGGAAAAATCGAGCCTTGCAGAAAAATCAATCATGATAGCAGCTTAGAAAACTTGCAATACTGGATAGAAAAATACTGAAATAGCAGTGGGTTCTAAGTTTAGAAAAGTGGAACAAAGATAAAGAAAATGTAACAAAGATTCTTGGGAATAGGAACTTGGGAAGGAAAAACAATATGGCTGAAAAATATAAAACACGCATTTCATACCAATGGGATAATTATGATGAGTGAAAATTATTGTGTAATCAATTTTGGAATAAAGAGATGCAGCATTACAAAACTGTGATAAGAGGACTCTTACTTCATAAAATTACAATATGAAATTGTTCAAACATTAATTGGAATTCATTACAGTTGGAATTGGAAGTTATTACTGTGTTTTATTTCTTTAATTAAGCATAAAAATATATATTATGTTTATACATTATTAACAAGTTTTCTTGGATAGTAGACAACAGCAGTGAGGAAGAAGCATAAGATGGAAGGATAATTAGTACAAAGATAAAACAGATGTTCTACTTGCTTTTTCTTACAATAAATAAAATATTATTATTTTTTTAGAAATATTTCATGAGGTTCACAAAACTAAAAAAAAAACAAAAAAAAAATATTTTAGTTAAAAATAGTCACCTGATAAACTGATGTAATTCCAAGACTGTAATACACAGGAACAAAAAAGAAACATACTAATGGAAAGGCTACTGTCATTCCATAGAGCGTTTCCCACATACCACTCCCTCTATAAAACAATTCAGAGGGATAACCTGTAAAAAGAATTACAATTCAATAATGAAAAAGAATCAAAATATTCCATAAATTTTATTCAAAGCAATGGGTATATTAGACACAATTGCAGTTAACTGTTAAACAAGGTGATTACTGAGGTGCGGTTAACAATAGCATTGTAGAAATAGAGGTAAATCTGATATGCATTTTTTGTTCTTGATATTCTTTTTGTTCTTTTTCATAAAGTAGTGAAAAATATTTTTTTTTTTACAATTAAAATTATTTGTGTCAAATAAACGATATTATTTAACTTCTTGCAGTCATAGGATTACTCCACATCAAGTTTTGATTTCAAACAGTTAATAACAAGTTGTTATAAAACAATGATGGTTATTCTGGTGAAGGGAATAATGATCATGCCAATTGTCATTGCGAATATATTAACATTCTGCTTTCCATACATGTAATACAAATGTAATACATTTGTATTGATTATCAATTATAATTTTAGGGAATAATTTTATTGTAAAAAAAATTATCTGTTAAAATATCTTTTACCTGATATTTAGGGCATACTGGTGTATTTTTTATTGATACATCTGCAAAAGTATGAAGCTTATAAAATGATAATAGTACTGAAATAAAGATAAAAAAAAATGAATATATTTATTGCTGTAGCACTACATATATTGTAGTGCTACATAATGTATTGTGAATGTAAACCTTCACTGATCATACTTACCAAGAAATAAAAAAATTTCAATTTTCATTTTCTTTTTGTGCGTGTGCGGATGTGCATGGGAGTGAGTGCATGCGCACAGAACCCACATCTATTTGTGATTAAATTTACTTATTTTAATAAGACAGAAAAAATTACAGAAAAAATTTCTGTTTATTAACAAACCTTCTTATTTAAAAATAAACTGTGTAAGCAACTAGCTAACACAATGTGGCCTTCCTAATTTTGTAGTAAATTTTCTTATCATAATCACATAAGTTTTATTTCACTAAACATTAGATTAAAAACGAAGCTTTTTAGTATTAAATACATAAACATCTCCTTATCTTATTATTTTTTATTTCTAACAAGAGGTCGATGCCTATTTTATTTGATCTGGTTGCCTTCAGCGATTTAGTGATAAATTACCGGTTACAGTTGTTCAATTGTGCTTATCATATTCCTTTTTGTCAATTTTTATTTAATCAGTCTTCATTCATAGAGAGCTAACTAATTCTTTTCAGTACTATTGATTTAGCCTTCTATCACCTCTACAACTACCATCAAAACATAATAAAAGACTGTTAAACATTTTAAAATAATCATAAGCTCAGAAAATGAGAATAAGCGTAAATATTACTTTGTAGTTCTGTAAGTGTAATAGCAAAATAAGATTTATTACAATTTAAGGAAATTGTAATAAAAACAATAATCACATTTAAAAAGACAAAGAAGTAGATGTCATTTAAATTCATTCAAAATTAAGATGTTAAAAAATAATTTAAAAAAATCTTATTATTTTGAATTAAATCAACAATTGAATTTTTTTGTATGGTATTGTACCTCAAATAAACATATTGCTTGACTCTTACAGTATTCAGTTGTTAAGTTTAAATTATCTCTAAAGCTATCACATTCTTCCTCATTTTTTATGCAGCTTATTCCATAATGTACAGAGTGATAACAAGAACACCTGTTTTCAGAAAACTAAAAAATAAGTGAAAAAAAATAGTAAGTTTTTAAGTTTTGTTGATAAACTAGGCTTTTAGAAAGGTTTTCAATATGGTAGAGAAAAAAAATAACTGTAGATACTCCTAATATTAGCATTATTTCAATATTCAAGAATATACTTGGCCTTGAGCCTGAATTCCAATAGATAAGTGCTTTTATCAGTGACATTCCACATTCACAGATGATAAAAAAATGCAACCAACTGTAATGGAAATAGAATATAAGGTATCCATACTCTTCTGACAATAACTGTTTCATGAAGATACAATTTAGAAATCTAGCAGAAGAGATTATTAAAATTTTACTTAGAAATAGGATACTCAAACTAGATAAACTTTCAACATATATAGGCAGCAGATAGGAGATTTTATTCCAGAATTTTATCAGCTTGAATATCATTTGTCAAACTTCTTACAAACCAATAAAAAGCAACTAAATATTACGTGGAATGTTCCTCAATCTCACATTTTAAGTATCATTATCCTTAATCTACAAAAATGAATCATCTCTGAGTCAATCAACACAAGATTTCTGGGACATGAATTCCATTGTTCCTCTATTGTCCTTGTGAAGGCTGACAGGTAAAGAAATAACTCAACCATCAGAGAATGTTGTACACTAACACTACAAAAATGAATATTTTTTTGAAACAGTTGTGCCAAGTTTTTAACAATGTTCTTCTAAAACCACTGTCTCACCTACTTTATTACAGATTCTTTGCATGAATATGCATATTAATGCAAACCATATTAATGTAATTTTAATAGTAAATATAAAATGCCATTACTGTTAAAATATTTCTAAAGAACTTATTTTACTCAAATTAACTTTTTCAGTGTTTGTTCTTTGTATTTAATTTTTATTTCTTTACAATAATTTAAATAATACTGTAAATGCAATGATAATAATTTGTTTTGTTATTTATGCTATTATATATTTATGATTGCTATCATTGTGTAAAGGATATTTTCATTCTAGTCACAAATCAAAATGTGAAAATTAATAATTGAGTAAACTTGTACGCTAGTATTCTAAAAAAAATAAATGTTTGAATTTTGTATGCCTATGTATTTTAAATTCATATGTTTTACAGCTATGAATTATTGCCTTAAAACAAATAAGTCACAAAAAAATTGTAACAAAGCTAGATTATAAATGAAAACATGCAAAAAACTACATACATAAATATATTATAAAATATGCTTAAAATTGACAAAGCAAAAAGTGATAAATGATACACATATTAGATTCTATCTTTTATTTAAATAATTAATATTCCGATTAAACTAATATTTTAACATTCGAATTCAGTAAGTTTATTTATTATTTTTTAAACTGTAATATTGTTTCCAAAATCATAAATAAGATATTGAAAAATATGAAATGAAGACATTTTATTCTGTTTTTATAATTTCCATGTTTATCAGTATTTAATTTTAATATATTATTCTAACAATAGATTATTATTACTAACTGATGATAACTCAACTCAATTGAGACAGAGATATATTCTAATATATTTCAATTAATATCCATTATATTTCATTTGTATGATAATGTTAATGAACAATGATTTAATCACTCGTATGGAATTAGTTCAAGAAAGATTAATCATAATCTAATCTTACAATTAGGTTAGTTTTGATGAAATAATAACAATTTCTATCAAATTCCAGTAGAATAAAAATTCAATATGAATAATCTATTTGATATAGAAGACTGATTATTCTTCATATGTTTTGAATCAATAACAACTACTTCAGATTTAGTACATTTGCAATGTTAAAATTAAAAAAAAAAATATTTGGTGGATTTTCAGCATTAAGATCAGAAAACCTAAATGGGAAACAGTTTATATTCGATAATAATTCTGTATGTCAGAAAACTTTTGTCGATGGCTAATGCACACATACCAAAAATATAAAACAGTAAGAGTTCAACACACCTACAAGTTATATACTCTTAATATACTCTCTTTCTCTCCCCCCTCACTCTCTTGCTTTTTCTTCCTCTATACAACATTTTTAACTGACAAATTATTATTAACATTTGCAGTCATTATGGAGAAACTATTCTTTTTTTTAACGGAGCATCTCTTAAGGGAATTTATTCTTTCAATTTATTTATTTAGTAATGGTTTTAAAAATTATTAACGGAAAAAACTGAAGGAACAAAATTTTAAACAATATTCGTTGGAAATATTTTTTGGAACTTTGATTATGTGCCTAGATTAATAGAAAACAAAAATTTATCAAATAAACGATTAGACAGTAGTTTTAGTAAAACTCAAATTGAAACAAGACCAAAATAACAACATTTCTAGAATAATGGGTTCTGAATCAAAATGTACTAACTTAAGCCAGTAAAAATAATCATAGAACCGTGCCAGCTCCTCACACTAAAGTTGATCTGACTTAATATATTATATCTGTATGAATCAAATAATGTATATCTTTCGAAGAAATTGCTCTACAAGCGCGAATTTGCATTGATATATTACGCGCATTTTACGAAACTTAACTGGTGAAAATTCAAAGACTATCAGCACCATTTGATTACCAACAGATTTGAAATCAATTGGTGATTGAAGGTCACGCCCCTTCCGGATTTAACTTACCAATCCTGGTAATATCCACGTCAAGCTGCTTACAATTAATTATGAACCGCTCTGTATTGCCAAATTTTCAAGTAATGTTCTCAAATGTACGATTTTAAAGATCCAAGGTGGAAGGTGTATTTTCTATGCAATAACTATAAAAATATTAACTTGGATATTTAATTGCATTAATTATAAATAAATTAGGATAGAACGGCCATTTTTTTGTTCAAATTATTCAAATTTTATTTAACAAGTAAGATTACTTTTACTCCCCAATAAAATAACTCCAATTGAAATGATTTACAATGTACCTTATAAATATTGTGTTCATAATTTGGATACATTTTTTAAATTAAGTTTTATAATGATGAAATTCATTATTATATCACTATGGCATCGATTAATGTAAATAATATCCTTCTTGATGAATCACACTAAATTGTGATTTCCGATTACGTTGATCGGTCGGTGTTCTTACTTTTTAATTTAGCCTTAAAAAAAGTCTGAAAATCAAGTGAATGAAAGATGTCTATTTAAAAAATTCGTATTTTCTATTTACATCTGTTTAAAAAAATTGTATCATTAAAGTTAATGTTATTCTTAAAAAAATGTTTGGGGCAATTTAAGAAGTAACAGCGTGTTAATTATCAGTACGAACGATAGAGAGTTTATCTGCTGATGTTTATGAAGATGCTATATTGAGAAGAGGTAGTGGGATTTGTTTAAATCTCTGCGACAGAAAATGTCCGATAAAAACCGGGTAACTGAAGCTATCGTAAAAGGAGAATTATGGGATCAGAATTTGCAGCGCATTGAGATAAACTCACTTGAAAATAATGGTCATGAAAATTTATTTAAATATAAATAAATGCCAAGCGAATACACGATATATGGCTTATTGAATATTGTATTAAATTATATTATTTGTATTATTATATTTTGCATATTATATTATTTGTAATGGTTTTGATAATTCTTATGTTTTTAAGTAGCAATAATAATTTTAATAACTAAGAATATTTTTTCGTCATCAAAACAGGGAATTAATTTAAAGCATATTAAAGAATTATCATTAAAAAAAAATAAAGCGAATATCATTCAGCAACAGCATCATGAAATTAAAATTTACCACATTTTTCTCGTTTTTTTTTTTTCATATTGATTACATAATCTGTTTCTGTAAAATAACATGTACTGATCGATTCATAATAACGCCCTGCAAAAACTACAGAAAATAAATTGATGAACATTTATATACACGTTCTCTTCTTACAGTGGAAGTGTATGTTAAAAATGGAGTTCAGAAAAAATTGAATTTTACTGTTTCTTCAATTTTTCGGTTACAAATGAAGATAACGGCTTGATCTTTGGTGTTCACCAGCCTGATCTAGTCGTCATCGAAGATCAGCTGATTTCGAAGTCGAGAGTACCAAGGTTCAAATCCTAGTAGAGGTAGTTACTTTTATACGGATTTGATTATTAGATAGTGGGTACCAGTGTTCTTTGGTGGTTGGTTTTTAATTAACCACACTTCTCAAGAGTGGTCGACCTGAGATTGTACAACACTACACTTCATTCTCATTCATACATATCATCCTCATTCATACTCTGAAGTAATACCTTACGGTGATTCCGAGGCTCAATAGAAAAAAAGAGAGAGAGAGAGAGAAAGAGAGAGCTTGATTTTTGGTGTATGTAATCTTCATGTGCGTATCTAAAAATAAACTATCTAAAAACTAGATTTTCTGAAGTTTGCCCTTGAAAGAGTTGAAGAAAAGTAAACATTTTTTAACAATGATTGCAGTTTTTCCCTGTTTCTGACTAAACTAAACGAGATATTCACTCGTATTGACCTTGCACATACTCTTTAGATAACTATCTGAAAACTATTCTGGGTTTTTTCTGAATTTAAATTTTTTAAGGAGTGCTATGGCGTACGGAATGACAGCTCAACAAACACAGCCACTGCCACATTTACTGTATGTGTGACTGCTCCTGCCTTCCGTTACTTGACTAAAAAACATAATTAGACAAATATTTAAATTTAAAAAAATGAGAACATCACTTCTAAGTGACGTTTGTGAACCTTGAAAAATATTAAATTACCCAAATGAAGGACGGGTAACCAATTACAACTGTTATTTAGAAAATGGATGCCGACTGTTTTAAACCCCAAACTCTCCAGAACACTCTCCAAAACACAGTTCTGAGTCTTTTATTGACCAAACTGTTGTTCTGAAGATATTACAATACAAATACACTGATATTTTTTTAATAAATTGAACAGGTTTTAATTTTTGTTTATCATTATTATTCTCATAAGCATGAGTATAATGAACAAAGGGAGCCCAGGGGGCAGAGCCCTTTAGCTAAACGTGAAGGGTGAGCGAACTAAAGCACGATTTTTAATTTGTATAATCCATAAATACTACTAAAGAAAAACATCACAATTACGATAACTACATATTTCATTTAACTGAAGTAAAGGAGATTAAGGGAAATATTCGTGTGAAAACGTACCAGTGTTTGACCTTCACCCCTCTGATTCTTTTCAAATAATTAATAGTGAATGTTACTCTACTCTCGACAACGTAGTTAAATATCGGACTGGTAAGAATTGTGATTTAGCTGGTATTACTAGCTACGGCGATCTTTATCTGTTACACTAAAAATTTCATACACTTATAGACTACATTTTAAAAATGAATATAATAATTGATTCTCGGAGCACTAAAGTAGCCTAATATTTAAATGTTTTTATGTACACATCGTAAGAATTAAATCATGATAGGTAGTTCAACTCTCGCTACTTTCAAAGTCGAGAGTTCTAAGGTTTAAATCCTAGTAAAGGTAGTTACTTTTATACGTGTTTGAATACTACATGATGGATGTTTTTTGGGGTTGGGTTTTAATTAACCACACATCTCAGGAATGGTCAACCTGAGACTGTACAAGACTACAATTCATTTATATTCATACACATCCTTTGAAGTAATGCCTTACGGTGGTTCCGAAGGCTAAACAGAAAAAAAGACAGAAAGAGAGGTAGTTCAACCTTACTCCGGTTAAGGGCTCTAACTCAAGTCACAATCTTAAGTATTACATTATCAGGGTTCAGGACTTCGGTCCAACATATCTTTGAGATCGTATCTCTCGTCTGAATTAAATGTAAATAAGATGTGGCAGTACTACAAAGACCAGGCAACTAAAGTAAATCTGAAAGTAAAGTCTTCATACTTCAGACATGTATTTAGAAATAACTTTAATACTGGCTTTGGAAGCTCTCAGAGTGATACATGTTCGACCTGTATTTATCTTGCTGAACGGATTAAGCGGGATAAAAATGATGTTAAAAAACAAGAAACTCCCCCCTTGAAAAATGAGTCCATAGATTAAAAGCAAAAGCCATTTTCCAATATTTGCAAAAAAAACGTGACTATCTTCTTATAATTACTTTTGATTGCCAGAAAAATCAAATTTTTCCCCGTATTCCTGACTAATCGGCTTATTATTCAAGACAACTCTTTAAGTACAATCTTAATGTGATACTTGGGGATTCAAAAAATTAACAGCCAAAGAAAATGTTCACATGTTTCACTGGGACGAAAGTGAACATCACAAAGGCTCAAAGGAAGTGAGCTCGGTAATTTGTCACTGCTTATCAAGAATTAGTATTCCTGTGACTTTGAAAGTCATTCACCTTGTGGCAGATGGTTGTGGGGGCAAAATAAAAATTATGTTGTCATGGGAATGTTATGTACATGGCTAAAACAAAATGCTCCAAGTCACATGGGAAAAATTGAGTACATGTTTCAAGCGCTAGGCCACTCTTTCCTCTCATCGGATCGGATCTTTGGACGTATACAGAAAAATAATAAAAATCCCAACTATTATAAGTCCTGAAACATACACTGAAATTTTTTCAAAATTTGGGAAAATAATTTCATTGAGTGGAATAAATTATGATTGGAAGGAAAGTGTTAGTGACGTATAAGAGCACCTGGCTAGTGGCTGATAAACTCATTTAATGCCTGCAAAGGATTTTTTTTTTAATTGAATAAACAAAAAGATAACATTGTAGTTATGTATGAAGTTAATTATAGAAATGTAGTTGAAAAATTCGAAAGTACTTTTGTAAAAAAAAAAAAATAACAGACATTGTCCCACCTCCTTTAATACCGTCAGGAGTACAAACACCTCCACTTAAAAAGCGGGATGTTGATAAATTATTGGCGAAACGTTCTGGTCACGATCGGAAAATGTTAAAATTTTTATTGATTTTTAAAACAGTCTTGGAAAGTAACGAGAATTATAGTAACATTGAAAATTGCAGAAGATGATCCAGAATAAGGATGTCAAAACTTTTTAGAAAGTAACTATGCATTTATTTAAAAAATTACTTTAATAAAATAAAATATTCATAGCCTACTTTGTGACAGAATAAATAGATTTTGTTATTTTTACCATCTTTCTTTCATAACTGGATAAGTCACTTTATTTCGTACCATAACTAGATTCAGTCCCTTTTTCAAATCAAAAAGAGATAGATAATCTGAATTATAGGAAAATGGAAGTCTTCTAGGGATCCATATATCTGTATGTAAATATTTTGATATAATATCTAGCTAATAACGGAGTTTCGCATTTTTATCTATGGTTAAAAGTTACATAAACGTTTTTTTGCCTTATTTGACAATTTTTTTAAAGTATGATATATCTGGTTATAAAACCAAACGATTCAAATAATTATCAATAAATATAAATAAAACATATATTTAAGCAAAACTTTATAAAAATTTTAGATTTTAAATTAATTATTCAAAAAAAGAAAATAAAAGCTTTAGTATTACATGAAAGTAATATAAGAGACATTATCGGACTATTAATATGACTTATCAGATATATGAAATAACTTTTGAGGTAACGGATACAATATGTGAGCTGAAAGGTTGTCCCCCCCCACCTGATAACTGCTGTGTCTAGTGTACTAGTCATTTATTGTATTAGACTGTTGTGTTTGCATTTTATATACAAATGTTATTAATAATAGAAGGATGTCACTTGCTTAGTTAGTACAACAAACCCCGCTCGTCCGTCCCGTAGTAGCCAGCAGGCAGCTGTTGACAAATTCAGGGGTAAACCTTCAGCTCATTTAGTGTACCTAATGCTATGAAAGAAAAATTTCAAACTTCTGTGTAACCAATAAGATAAAGAAAGGAAGAAAAAAGATATTATTAAAAAAAAGAAACAAAAAAACACGTTGTCAATTATGACTATATTTTAAATAATGCATTAAAAATCATTTTAGATATATATTGATATTCATAAAAAAAGTAATTTTACTTGAATGAAATAGCAAACCAAGTCCGAAAAATGATAAAAACTTAGATTTTGTAAAAAGGTTAAATAATACATAACTACGATTAAAGATATACTCTACTAGCAGATCCGGCAATATTTCGCTGTTGCTAGATTTCAGTAAAAATATATAGATTAAATGAACACGATTGGAAGTTTGATAAAACATTAAAAACTGAATGTTACGGAACTTCACAAAATTTAACTTTTCGCTTTATAAAAGTCAGAATGTAAATAAATCCGATCAACAACTACGTATCCGAATAAATTCAAACTACTCTCTAAACAAAGTAGTCGGTCAAAATAAAAACTTTTTTATCGAGGATTTCAATAGCTTTAAGCTTTCTCCGGACAATGCGGATCATTTTTCAAAACCCGTACGTAAATCGCTCCAGTAGTTTTTAATCTATAGCAGAAAAACATACGAAATTGCCTTTTATGTACACAGAAGAAGAAAGTCTGTTTGCATATGTAAATGTATTTGTAATATGCATATGTTTGTTTAGTAAATATCTCGACACCGACGCCACCTAGCCGGTCAATTTTTTGCAAAAATATTTCTTTTCACGTAACTGATATGTATTCTGAATATGTGTCAAACGGGACCAAAATACAATTTTTTCAAATATCTCATCCCCGGCACCATCTAGCGGGTCCAGTTTTTGCAGAGCTATATCTTTACATGTAAGTAACTCATATTCTGAATATGAGCAAAGTCCTAAATACAAATTTTTGCAATATCTCGACCTCAGCGCCACCTAGCGGGTCCAAACTAATTCAGAAACCTTCGCGGGAGGTCACACAACAACTCGCCAGTTTCATCGCAATCGGATGAATGATACAGGAACAGGTGAGAGACAAACAAAGAAACACTGACTTTTATATTTATAGCTGATGAACAGAAATTATAACAATAATCTTAATAAAATGACAAAAGATGAATATGTTAATTATTAAATTCTTGAACCGCTGAGAATCTGTATTTACATGCAGCCTTACAACAAATGCTCAGATGCTGATGCTTTTCTCCACTCAAATATTTCTTTAGATAATCTGAGGATGAAGTCCTTCTTCCAAGGTAATTATACCGAACTCAGATAGGACTTGACATCTGGTCAAAAATGGGTCACGTCTTCCTCCGTAACAATCCAAAGAGAACAAAATGTTATACCTTTAGAAAATGAATATTTATTTAAACAAATTCGTTCCATACGTGCCTTAAAGAACCAGCTTATGAAAGTAAAATCTTAATAAATATAAATATTATTTCTAAAATCGGATAACTCCGAAGAAAAACTTCGTTTTTGGCTGTTCATTAAATTGTTCTTTCAGTCCTACCATAAATTACTATCAATTGTAGCCTACCAGCAATTACTATCAATTGGTAATGTTTATATTTTTCGCGGCTCTTGTCAAACCGTTTGTGCCGAAAAAGGCTTGAGTTTTTCGAAACTTTTCAAATCTTCATATATAAACAATTTATTTTTAATTAATTCATTTAAAAGTAATTTTGGATATCGGTTTGATAACATAACACCTTAGAATATTTTTTAGATGGATCTTTACGGTGCGAATATCTTTTGCTTCTTAAAAGCAAACTTTTTCAACACTTTCATACTGCTTGGAACCCCAAACCTGGATCTCATAACATAGTATCGACGGGAGACGGCATCAAAAATGTGAGACTTGCATCCAGATTAGGTACATTTATTTAAAGCCACTAATAATTTTTCCTTAAAGTATTCAGAAAATGATAATGTTGAAGTTAAATTTATTTCAATGTACGTTTTACGATTAACAACGCTATTTTTTTATTATTAAAGCCCAATTTTTCAAATTTACTCGGTCTTCCGCCATTTTTGAGCACAACTATTTTCGATTTATTCAAGTTAACGTGTAGATTCCATTTTTGACAGTACTCTCCAAACCTTTAATCATTTTTATCTAGATAGTTCTATCAGGAGCTAGCATACATTAATAATTGTATAACCGTACCGCATATATTAATTTCACCTTCTAAATAAGAGTCTAAATCGTTAGAAAATATTATTCTATAAAACTCGTAAATAGAAGTGGATTCAACAAGCACCCTTGTTTTACTACTGAAAACGTCTCAAGTACATCAGACAATCCTTGCTTACTCCACACCCTGGCAGTTGTACATAGCAGCGACAGCGGTTACGTTGCCCTAAACAAAAAGACAAATTACCGCCCCTTAAGAATAAATAAATATATATATATTTTAAATAAAGGTACATATTTTTTATTTTTAATAAATCATTTTATTTTTTGAATATAATTTTTGGAAATTTAATGCTCTTTTAAATTTTCTCCAAGGAGCTTCCAACTTTTAAAACCCTCCTTTGAAAGAGAACTAAATATACAGTTGAAAATTTTGCAACAGGAGCAGTAAACGTAGTTTTGTGAAAGAGAGAACGTTAGCCAGTCTTGTAAAACTTGCTCTCCATTGCTTAAAATTCGTGTATAATAATTTGTGATAGAATGTCGACCATTGTCATTCAAAGAAAATTCGTAATTATACAATGGTTTAAATGGACCTTATCTTATTAAAATACTTCTTTCGGCTACTCCTAAAATTCTTGGCCACAAGAATCCTAAAATTCCTGGCCACAATGCTGAATCTGTACTCAAAGATTTTAGAACGCTTTCAGTGGGTGTCACGTTGGTGTCTATTTTTTTCAGTGCTTTCGTCTGATGATGATAGAGTCAGAGTGTTGTCATTTCCAACTGATGTAAAAAGTTTCTCCATTTGTTTGTTATCATCACCTCTAACGATTCCTTATTTTATTTTATAACCAGACTAGATATTGAATTCTCAGAGTCGTCATTTGTTTTGATACAACTCTGGATATAATTTTTTAACGCGCCAGCTTGTTTTTGCCTTTCGGCTTCCTCTTCCAGCCTTCTTTTTTTTACTGGTAACCAGACAGTTTTCTTTGGCCGTCAGAAATTCTGGAAGAGGCACGCATATAACTCAAATTAAACAATGTAAACTATAAAATAATATAAAAAAGATGATTTATCCTTGTTCTAAATAAGCTATAAATTCGAAGTTGATTCTTTGGCATAGTGGCGTGACAGACGAAAAGG